>PVKM010004301.1:0-52901 GCA_004027735.1 Carollia perspicillata
TCAGTTCAAGAAGACTTTCAGACTCTTTCTCCAAGGCTCATATTCAGGATCAGAGAAATTTCTGCCTTTTTAGCAAAGGACAGAAAATAGTATTAAATCAACAATAAATACATATTAAAAGCTTTTTCTCTAGTTGCTATATTTGGGGTTTAATTTTAATGGCTGATTTTCTCCCAATTTATTTTCCTGGGCTACAGCAAGCCTCAGAAAACACTTCACCATGACAGCAATTTCTACATATTCTCATCTTCTTGTCCAAATAGCACCAGAGACATCCAAATGAATCTTAATAGTTTGGTAAAATCGAATTTAGCTTCTCTAGACCATAACAGCTAGTATCACTCCATTGTGAGCATATCTGGATTGTAATCTAGAAAACTCAAAATTACCTCTGGCACTGAAGGGCTCTGGGAAATACCTGATTTACATACAACTGTGCCAGATTCACATCTGCATCTGGTGTGTTGTGAAGGATGGTGTGGTTGTGCATGCAGAGTACAGAAATACATAATATGAGCAGAGAGCCACTTTCAGGATGACATATAAGCCATCTGAATCTCTAAATTTGAATGCAAAAAATTACTATTTGGTTATTGTGAATATTTATACTAAGTGGATAGAAATTGCAGTAATCTGGCCTTGGTGCAGTCAAATATCTGGATTTATTCATTCATTTAGTTAATCCACAAATTATACATATGTGTATATATGTGTGTATATATATGTATTATATATGTATATGTATCTATCTAGATAGATAAATAGATAACCTCTGGTGTCATGTATTACTTCAGAATGTGTTAGACAACAAGTTAGGTAAGGATTCTTAACTGAAGTAGCTTGAATAATAGTAATTGCTTTTTCTTTGATATAAGAAGTCCAAAGGTATTGATTGTTGCCATTGGTTCAATGGCATAAATGCCAGCATTGCAGTAATTTTCCTGAACTTTCTTTTATGATAGTCACTGAGAGTGCAGCTGTCATTTTGGTGAGGGGAAGGGGTCACAGGAACAAATATAAAGGATACATGGACAAAAACTAAGGGGGATGGAAATGGGAGGCAGGTGGGGAGCACTGGCGGGGGGGTGGAATGAGATGAGAGTAAAAGACAGAAAACTGTACTTGAACAACCACTAAAATAAAAAGTAAAAAAAAAAGAGAGAGAGAGGAAGTAGGATTGAGGATCAGGCCAGCAGTGATGTTCTACAGCTGGAGCCTTGTATAACCTTGGTTCTATGCCTGATGTTTGGCAGACTAATCAGTCCAGGAGAAACTCAGATGGCATAGCTACTATCTTCTCCATGTGACCATTCACTATGGTCAGTCCAGGGTCCCAAAAATTAGCAAACCCCAAGCATATGTTTGTTAATGTCTGGCTGGCAAAGGAAATCACATGGCCAAACCTAGATAAAAGAGTGGGAGAAATTAACTTCACTTCTTGATGGAAGAAAAGATATGGATAAAAGAGGGAAGGAAGAATCTGTGGCCATTTCTGTAATAGAAAATGGAAAATTAGTATCACCTGGAATAAAGAGATGGTAAATACAAAAACTCAAGTGAATCAGCACAACTAAGTCACTATTACTATTACAGTAAACTTTTCAAACCACCACAACAACTACAAACTTCCTTACCTTGGTCAGGGATCCTCAACCCTCAAATTGAGAATTACAATTCTAGAGACTTTGGAAGATGGCCTTAGATAGGTCCAAGATAGGTGGGATCAGAGTCCACTTACCCCTGTGCACAGGACAACCTTCTGAGGAACAGAGTGAACAGCCAATGGTATCCCAGCATATATGAAGTTTAGAGGCCAAAATTGTAGAGGACATTGAAAAACAGATGGTAAGGAGATTGCTTTGGGATGGTAAGGTCCCTGAGACCAGTGTGGAGACCAGGGCTGCTGCAGCCCCAGACCCCGTTCCTGCCAGAACTACCACAGGAGTCTTGGAACACAGCCAGGCCAACGGCTCTCTCCCCTGCCAAACAGGGAGGATAGAGCAGCACCAGGATGAACCTGGATGCCTGAAATTGCTGGGGGGAATAAAGATGAAGTGGCAGATGCACCGGGGCAGTGTTCATCTGCTGAGACTGTGATGTCTGCTGGGTCATTGGAAAGCCAGGTGGTGCCTGGAGAAGGGAGAAGAGTTGAGCCGTGTTGGACCCTGACCTGGAGAGTCTCTGGTCTGTTTGGAAATTTGGGCTGTATGAGAGGCTGGGCACTTGTTGGGAGCGGCAAGCTTGAACAAGAGGATTTTGTTCCATAAAAGAAGCTCTCTGTGGCTTATTAGGGAATCTCCTGCAGTGGCCACTCCTGCCACCAGCAACAGCAGAGGCTGTGTCCCCACCACTCCCACAACCTCATTGGTGCTTCTGCACTTGTGCCACCACCTTGTCCGAGCCCCTGCCCTTCTCCTGCCTGACCATCGGAAGACAAGGTGTGCCCACAGCCAATGCTGTAGAGGTGTAAGACTGCCAGCAATGCTGCAGCTACATGCCCCCAACCAGATGGGGCTGCACTGGCTTGTGAAGAGGAAGGAGGAGGCACCCCCTGAAGAGGACAGCAGCAAGCACAGGGAGTTAGCACTCCTCAGAAAGACTCACTCGGTGAGGGGGCTAAACTACCCTGAAGAGACTTTGAGAGTGCCAGGCACCTAGGACAGCAAAGAGCAAGAAGGTGGTATGTGAGTTTCCCATAATTGGTTCACCTCAAGGACAACACAACTGGTGGATTGAAGGTGCTGGCCTGTCACAGAAGGGCACTGGGGGCCCAGCAGTGAACTGAGGAACTGGGCTGGAAGCTGGGCAACTCTGAAGAGTGGGCCCCATCCTCACAAAACTAAAGCAAGGGAGAAAAGCAAAATCCAACCCCCTTAAGCCAGCTGTAGCCAAGAAGACCAACAGAACTCGCTTGGCCAATTTAAAGTCACAAGGAGGCTTTTCTTTCTATAATTTTTTATTTTTTCCCCAAGTGAGATAATAATACCTGGAGCTGTGAAAGAACCAGAGTCAGAACCAAAGAGCTATCACAAGGCTAATCCCAACGATTGAGAAACTGAGACAAATTTCACTTTGCTATTCCAGAGAACTTGCATGTTATTGTTTATTTGTATTATTATTATTTTCATTATTTTTACTTCTTTTATTCTACTAATATGTTTTTTATTTCTCTTCTTTCTATTTAGTTTTCTTCATTTTATTTGTTTAATTGCATTGTTTGACCAGTTTTCCTTGTTTTCTCTTTCATAGTGTATTTTTTATTTTCCTACTTTCACTTCACTTGTGTTCCAATAGCACACCACTCTAGGTCATATACTTTCTATTCTTGTTATTCAGATGATATAGATTCTGTCATATGATTGTTATTCTAGTACTACTGTAAATAATTGTTGTTCCATACAATTGTAAATACTACACAACACCCCCCCCCCCGGATCTTAGCCCATTTCACTGTCTTCCAGAACTTCATTACGGTTATGGTTAACTATATTATCTCCCACACTACACTTATTTCCCATCCTTTACTCTCATTATATCTCATAATCTGACCTCCCACAAGCTCACTGTTGTCAAGATACAACTCGCAGTCCTTCCACCCTCTAAGAAGAGTCTTATCTTTTTTTCTACCTGTTCTAAAAGTGGCTAGTTGGGAGAAATATCATGGTTAACACTACATTATCCAAAGGATCTCCTACCTCTTCCCTACAGGTTGGTACTTTAAATTTCAGAGGATACTCTCCCCCTGTCTTAATCCTTTTTGCCTTCCTCCTCCAACTGATCACAAAAAAGAGTAGGTGGGAGCTATGAACACCAGTATACCTTCTGGAAGAGGAAACCCACCAGCAAAGGAAACACCAACACACAATAAAGGAAGATGATGAAGGAGAGAGTGGAAGATGCAATAGCCTCCACCCAGAACCAATCCAGAAATACAACAAAATGGTAGACATTACCCAGAACAAACAACTGAGCAATACTGAGAGAGAAGCCTCAAAATCTTGGGCAGATAGAAGAACCAGCTTCAAGACAACCTGTCTGTACCTGCACAACAGTACATAACACATGATGGGCAGAGTAACCCTAAGTTAACCAGCTGTAGAGAAGGACCCACCAAAGAAAGACCAAACAATAATCAAAACTCAAAGACATACAGAGAGCCAACATAAATGACAACAAAAGATGTGCAAGTTCAGGGGATCAAGGAGACTACACCATTGAATCTCACAGGTATCCTACCACAGAAGTTCACACCATAAAACCAAGGTGTCAGAACAGATCAATTTAAGAAGAAGAGGCTAACAAGAAGAGTCTCACAAACAATGGGAAGACAAAGAAACAATCCCCAAATGAAAGGAAAGGAGGAAACCTCAGAAAGAATGCTAAATGAAATAGAGAAAACTCAACTATCAGATATTGAGTTCAAAGCACTGGTTATCAGGAAGATCCATGAGCTCAAAATGAATTACCAGAAACTACAATGAACTCACTGCAAACTATATCAGCATGAAAAGGGAAATAGAAAGTATCAACAAGGGCCAAGAGGAAATGAAGAATACAATTTTTGAATTAAAGGACAAAGTAGAAGGAATCGAAAACAGGCTAGATGACACAGAGGGTAGAATCAATGAGCTGAAGGACAAGGTAGAAAAAAAAAAAAACTCCCAGAAAGAACAAGAAAAGAAAAAGAGTCATAAAGAAGGATGACATATTGATGGAATTTCAGGGCAGCATGAAACATAATAATATCCATGTAATAGGGAAAACAAAATGAGAATAAGAAAAACAAGTGATAGAAAACCTGTTTGAAAAAGTAATGATAGAAAACTTCCCTAATTTGATGAGAGAAAAAGTCACACAAATCCAGGAAACATAGAATCCCAATCAAGAGGTAACCAAAGAGGCCCACTTCAAGACACATCATAATTAAAATGGCAAAATTCCAAGACGAAGAGAGAATCTTAAAGTCAGGAAGGGAGAAACAGGAAGTAACATACAAGGGAACCCCAATAACACTAGCAACTGACTTCTCAATGGAAATGCTTCAAGCCAGAAGAGATTCACAAGGAATATTCCAAGTAATGAGAACCAGAGGTTTGAAACCAAGACTACTCTATCCAGCAAGGCTTTCGATTAAAATGAAAGGTGAAAAAAGGAGTTTCCAAGACAAAAAGACACCTCAAATAATGCATCTCCTCCAAACCAGCACTGCAAAAGATGCTAAAGGTTTTGCTTTAAGAAAGGGGAATAAAAAGAGTGACAGAGAGAAGAACACAAGGAAGAAAGGAAAATGGCAATGAAGAAGAAACTATCAAGAATAATCTTAAATGTAAATGGATTAAATGCTCCAGTCAAAAGACATAGAATACTGAATGGATAATAAAACATGACAAACACTTATGCTGCCTACAAGAGATCCATCTCAGAACAAAAGACCTACATGGACTGAAAGTGAAGGGCTAGAAACAAATATTCCAAGCATATGAACAGGAAAAAAAAGCTAGGGTAACAATACTCATATCAGACAAAATCAACTTCCAAACAAAGACCATAAAAAGAGACCCAGAAAGATATTTCATAATACTCAAAGGAAGAATCCATCAAGAAGACATAAACATTGTACCTAACATAGGATCATCCAAACACATAAAAAAAATCTTGGAGGACTTCAAAAAGATATTATTAACAGCACAATTATAATAGGGGATGTTAACACCCCACTGTAAAAAAAAAGAATAGATCTTCAAAGCAAAATATCAACAAAGATATTGTGACATTCAATAATGCCCTAGATCAAATGGACTTAACTGATATATATATACCCTTTCATCTGAGAGAAGCAAAATACACATTCTTTTCAAATGCACATGGAACATTTTAAAAGATAGACCACCTGATAGGACACAAAACAAACCACAACAAATTCAAGAAAATTGAAATCATATCAAGCATTCTCTTTTGGCCACAAGAGACTGAAACTGAAAACCAACCTCAAGGAAAAAAAACTCAAAAAAACTCATACTCATGGAGATTGAATAGCATGCTATTAAACAATGAATGGGTTAAGAATGAGATCAAGAAAGAAATCAAAAAGTTTCTGGAAACAAATGAAAATGAACTCACAACAATCCACAATTCATGGGACACAGTGAAGGCAGGCCTGAGTGAGAAGTACATGGCAGTACAGCCCTACCTAAAAAAAGATAGAAACATTTCAAATAAACAACCTAACCCTATACCTACAAGAACTGGAAAAACAACAACCAAGAGAGCCCAGAGCAAGTAGAAAGAAGGAAATAACCAAGATCAGAGTAGAATTAAATGACATAGACACTAAAAGCACAATTCCAAAGATCGATAAATCCAGGAGCTGATTCTTTGAAAAGATAAACAAAATTGATAATCCTTTAAGAAGACTCATCATGGAAAAAAGAAAAAGGGCTGATCCAAATGAACACACTCAGAAATGAAAGTGGAGAAATTACAACTGATACCACAGAAATGCAAAAGATTGGAAGAAATTACTATGAAAATCTATATGCCAAGAAATTTGAAAACCTAGGTAAAATGGACAAATTTCTAGAAGAATGTAATCTTCCAAAATGAATGAAGAAGAAAGAGAAAGCCTGAACAGACCAATAACAGCTGATGAAATTGAAGCAGTAATCAAAAAGCTTCTGAAACAAAAAAGCCCTGAACCAGATGGTTTCACAGGAGAATTTTAGAAAGCATTTTAGGATGAGGTAATAATTATCCTTCAGAGATTATTTTTTAAAATCCAAGAAGATGGAAGACTCCCAAACTCTTTTTATGAAAATAGCATCATCCTAATCCCAAAACAAGATAAAGACATAAAAAAGAAAGAAAACTTCAGGTCAACATTGCTGATGAACATAGACACTAAAATCCTCAATAAAATATTGGCAAACTGCATCCAGCGATACATTATGAAAATCATACACCACGATCTTGAGGGATTCATCCCAAGGATGCAAGGATGGTACAATATTTGCAAATCAATAAACATAATACATCACATAAACAAAAGGAAAGAAAAAATCACATGATCATATCAATAGATGCAGAGAAAACATTTGATAAGGCACAGCACCCATTTATGATAAAGACACTCAGCAAAGTGGGAATAGAGGGAGCATTCCTCAACATAATAAAGGCCATATATGAGACCTACAGCCAACATCATACTCAATGGGCATAAACTAAAAGCTATCCCTCTACTCTGAGATCAGGAACAAGAGAAGAATGTCTGCTTTTACCACTTCTATTCAACATAGTACTGGAAGTTCTAGCCACAGCAGTCAGACAAGAAAAAGAAGCAAAAAGAATCCAAATTGGAAAGCAGGAAACACAACTGTCATTGTTTGCATATGACATGGTAGTGTACATAGAGAATCCTATAGAATCCACCGAAGAAGCGACTCGAACCTAATAAGTGAACTTGGAAAAACAGTGGGATACAAAGTCAATATTCAGAAATCATAGGTATTTTTGTGCACCCACAATGAAATACTAGAATCAGAAATCAGGGAGAAAATCCCATTTGCTATAGTAACAAGACAAATAAAGTACCTAGAAATAAATGTAACCAAGGAGGTAAAAGGCCTGTACTCAGAAAACTGCACAACACTGTAGAAAGAAATTAAGAAAGACTCAAACAAGTGAAAGCATGCATCATGTTCACAGATTGGAAGAATTAATATCATCAAAATGCCCATACTACCCAAAGAAATTTATAGATTCAATGCAAACCCTAATAAACTACCAATGATATATTTCAAAGATATAGAACAAACATTTCAAAATTCATATGGAACCATAAGTGACTCCAAATAGCTGTAGCAATTTTGCAAAAGAACAAAGTAGGAGGAATTTCAATGCCTGATATCAAACTGTATTACAAAGCCAATGTAATCAAAACAGCCTGGTAGTGGCTTAAAAAGAAACACATAGACAGATGGAACAGAATAGAAAGCCCAACAATAAACCCAGTGTCTATGGTCAATTAATATTTGCCAAAGGGGCAGCAGCATAAAATGGAGTAAAAATGGTGTTAAGAGATCTGGACAGCTATATGTAAAATAATGAAACTCGATTACCAGCTTACACCACACACCCAAGAAAATTCAAAGTGGATAAAAAACTTAAATATAAGTCATGACACCATAAAAGTCCTAGAGGAGAACATAGGCAGGAAAATCTCAGATATTCCATGCATCAATATTTTCACTTATATGCTCCCTAAAGCAAGGGACATAAAGGAAAGAATAAGCAAATGGAATCTCATCAAAATAAAAAGCTTCTGCACAGCTAAAGAAAACAGCATCACAATGATAAGAGTACCAACTGTATGGGAAAACATTGGCCAATGATACCTCAGATACTGGTTTGATCTGAAAGATATATAAAGAACTCACACAACTCCACTCCAGAAAGACAAACAACCCAATTAAAAATGGGCAAAAGACTTGAACAGACACTTCCCCAAGGAGGGTATACAGAAGGCCCAGAGACATATGAAAAGATGCTCAGCATCACAAGTCATCAGACAGATGCAAATTAAAACCACAATGAGAAACCACTGTACACGGGTGAAAATGGCTGTCATAAATAAATCAACAAACAAGTGTTGGAGAGGATGTGGAGAAAAGGGAACCCTAGTGCACTGTTGGTGGGAATGAAGACTCGTACAGCCAGTGTGGAAAACAGTATGGAATTTACTCAGAAAATTAAAAATGAAACTGCCTTTGAACCTGGCAATTCTACTGCTGGGATTATATCCTAAGAACCTTTAAACACCAATCTGTAAGAACCTATGTACTTCAATGTTTATAGCAGCACAATTTATAATAGCCAAGTGCTGGAAGCAACCTAAGTGCCTATGAGTAAATGACTGGATCAAAATACTAGGGTACATTTACACAATGGAATACTACGCAGCACAAAGAAAGAAAGAGTTCCTACCCTTTGAAACAGTATGGGTGGAACTGGAAGGGATTATACTAAGTGAAATAAGAGAGGCGATGAAAGACAAATACCATATGTTCCACCTTTAAGTGGAACCTAATCGACAAAACAAATAAGCAAGCAAAGTATAACCAGACATTGAAATTAAGAACAATCTGACCGTAACCAAAGGGGAAGTGGGAGGGTGTAATGGGGGGAATGCGGGGAAGGATTTTCAGGGACAATTATAAAAGACACAATGACAAAACCAAGGTGGGACAAAATCAGGGGATGGAGGTGGGGATGGCTGGAGTGCAGGCGGAGTGGTGTGGGGTAAATACAGGCAACTGTACTTCAACAACCCTAAAATTTAAAAAAAAGAAACACAATTCTAGATCTAGGTTTTGATGTTGGACTTTGGCAATGAATTTCAGCCTGCTTCCAATTTAGCTAACTTACAGTTTTTAAATTCAACCACAAAAGTAGTGGGTATGTGGCTTGAGTCAGTAGAACTATGATTCAGAATTTTTTTGCAAAAAATTCTGCAAAAAAATGGATATATCTGAAACATCATTTATTTATATTTCTGTTCTCCTTTGATTCTCTAACTTTCCTGAGGCCATTATTGACATAAACAAAATAACTTTCAAAGTGCCAATATTATGAGTTTTATTTTCCCATGTGTCTTGCCAATCAGTCTGTTCTGATTTTTATTTTAATCTTTTTATTCTTTATATTTCAATTACAGTTGACATTTAATATTTTTACAGTAATTTCAGGTGTACAACATAGTGGTTAGACATTTTCATGATTTACAAAGTAATCCACCCAATAAATCTAGCACCCGCCTTACATCATACATAGTTCTTACATTTGACTATATTCCTTATGCTGTATTTTACGTCCTGTGACTATTTTGTAACTATCAATTTTTCCTTCTTAATTCTTTCACCTGTTCACCTACCTCCCCAAGCTCCCTTCAACCTGGCTATCATCAGTCTGTTCTCTGAATCCATCTCTGTTTTGTTTGTTCAGTTTTGTTCTTTACATTCTGCATGTAAGTGAAGTATTTAAAATAAGGACCTTATATTATTTCTTATTTCTTCATCTACTTTGAGACATATGTAAAAGTTTGGCATACTTTAATGTGTCTGATACTGCCTATATTAAGTGGTGCTAAGCATGGAGCAGACAGTCTATAAATATTTTCTGATAAGTAAAGCTAAAGTCTTCTAATCCATCAAGACAATTCCACAAAAATAATCATGCTAGTTGTGTGCCATTCATTAGGGGAAAATAAAGGAAACAGTTGGTTTCTATTTTCCACTTCTCGAGGTAGGCAAAGTCATATGCCAAAGGGATATTGGGCAGTTCTTGCCAAATTACAAAAAATAACAACTAATCAAATTATTTTGCCATTTCAAACACATACACACAAATAAAACTAGATCCAAGCATGCTCTATGTTCAAGATTTACACATTTCATCCTCACATAAAGTCAGGTTATGTTTTCTGAAGTTCAATTATTATAATAAACCTAAAGTCATTGAAGTCTCCTCAGAGACTGCATGAGTGTAATGGCTTTAGAGCAAGCTGTTCTCTTATTTTATCAAACAACTATGAAAGAGGCAGAGAGAACACTTGGAGCCACAAGTTTCTCATCCAGGACTCATTCCTCCTAAGATTTCCCTGTTCTCAGTTGTAACTCACTCAACCACTTTTCACATCCTAATAAAATAAGAGAAAACATGGGTCTTGCTCAATTCTCTAGGATCTGGTTTCTCAGACAATAGATAAGTTCAGGGTTAGAGACACTTTTCTCCTACTTGCTAATAATTTGTACAGATCTGAAAAGGCCTAAGAGATTTCACATGCCCTGTTCTTCTCCCTTGCCTAAAGTCTCCATCAATGCCAAGAGCATCTCACTGGGAGCCTGAACTTCCTTTAATCTAATCCATTTAGAACATTACTTACAAATTGTTGAATAAAGTGGAGAGAATTGATACCTTTTCATTAGACTGAAAAAATCTCTTTCACTGCTGGCATCTGAAATGTGTTTTCTTTTTAAATTTTAACTCTGTTGATCTTCTCTAATGGGAGTGAGATTAAATGAAAGACCTTACAATCAGTGTACAGCTTTCCCATTACTGCCAAGACAGCAAGCACTCATTTTGCAAAGAAAGCTGATGCCAAGAATTTTCTGGGAATAATTTAATTTGGGATCAGTTGCAAAGTGGAACAAGCAAAAGTGATATTTCAACATATCAATAATTATAAAATTGATTACTTTACATTTGAAAAGTGGAAGGGGTACTTTACTGGCATTATTTGATTATAATAAATCTATAGAAATTCTAGCCAAATTTATATCATAGAATCTAATAATAACCTTATAAAGTACTTCTTTCAAATTGGGAAAATACTTATATATGAATATACTTCCTCTAAAGGTGTAATAACACAGAGATTTAGCACCAAAAGACATACAGATGTATATGTAGCTTAAACATTGCTTGTAAATATCATTTTTTAAATCTTATCTTCCTTTTGATTTAAAATGCAGAATCATTTTAGCATTCTTCTCCACCCAGGTATCCCCACTCTATTTTGTTACTATGGATATAAGTGGATCAAATACAAGTGACAACCACAAGGATATGAAATTCCAGTGGAATTAAAACATAAATGTCTCTTCTGTTATAAAAGAGCAAGATTCTTCACACTGAGTTGGCTAAATTTAAAAGATACATTTGCTATAAGCACATCCCATTCATTCGGGGCCAACAAGAAATACCCATTTACATAAAGGCATCACATGTGGCATGTTTAGTTGGTTAATTTTGACTTAGAGCCTCCACTAGTCTTGACCTCTTCATTCTCTCTTCGTTTTCTGACAGCCCTCTCTGTTGAGTTTCTTTAGCAAAAATTATTAACAAAATAATTGAGGTTTTATTGCTACATTAATTCAACTCTATAGACAGTTGAAATGGAATATGAAAGCTGGCAGTTGTTTGGGTTAAGTAGCTAGCTAGGCATTATGTTTCTGAAACCTCCCCAAAGAAAAGCGAAATCCATGCCACACTAACATCATTACAAATTTAGCACTGGGGAAGCTGTATAGAGAAGTGGGTACTTGTGATAGAAATAGCAGTTTGTATAATTTTTTCTGGACGACACTATGTCAAGATATGTATCACAAGTACTAAAGTCCTTTTCATCCTTTAACTGAGAAATTTCATTTCTTAGAATTCATCCTGATGAAATTAAATTAAATAAACTTGAAAGAACGATGTGCAAGTGTACAAGATGATTGGATAGGTATGAGTAGAATAGGCACTATAGATTGGGTATAGAGGGTCACCAGTGTGAAGATCCCCAGGTGTCCAGTGATGAGCAAAATTGCAAGCCCTTGCACAACCATTCCCTTAAGCACTGACCCATAGATATGATATCTAGGCTTCAGCTGTGCTTCAGCTCCAGGCCCAGAAAAGCAGCAAAACTAGATGGAGCAATGCCATGGCTGACATCAGGACCAGCTGCAATGACTAATGACCCCTTACCTTGATGATGACCAATCAGTGGAGACCACAACCCTGAGGAGGAACACCTGGAAAACTGATGAATATTTTATATTCATAAAATACCCTGAGAGCTCCAAATAAAAGCCCTAAGACAAGAAGTTTGCATGTGCTCGCTCTCTCTCTCTCTCCCCCCCTCCACACACACACACACTCTCACCCTCAGGCCCCCAGAGCACACCTGTGTCTTTGCCTTGCTCTCCTAAGTTCCAAGGGCTTTTCTTTTACCTCTGTAACCCATTTCCTGAGCCCATTCCTTCCAGGGTTCATTTTTCCTACCTTTATGACTTTCTAAATAGTCTTTCTCTTATAGTCTTTCCTACCTTTATGACTTTCTAAATAGTCTTTCTCTTATAGTCTTGACCCTGAATTCTTTCTTAGTGAGAACTCAAGTATTCATGTTGGTGAATAGGGGTCTAATATCTGGTGCTGTTTGACAATCCACATAAGGATGTTCATGTAAACATTTTTTCTAATAGCAAACCAGCAAACGCACACACACACACACACACTTAAATTTTCAATAAGATGGGACTAGTAAATAAATTAAGATACAGCCCTGCTATGAATATCATGTAGGTGTTAAAATTATGATGCATTTATTTTATTTATAGACAAGAAAAATGTGTGTGTTCAGTGGTTAGGTTTTAAATTAGAGTACAAGACAGTATATATGATATAATTTTACTTTTATGAAAAATTATATATTACAAATTGTGTTGATGTGTGTATTTATTCAACCATTTAAAAAATAAATATTGATCACCTACTATGTGCCAGCATGTTCTAGTCACTTGAGAATATAAAGTCCAAACCTCATGAAGCTTACAATCAAGTGGGAGGGAAAGACAATCACCCAGATAAACTAAAAATGTGTGAATTCAGGTAGTAGTACTGTAATGAAGGAAGTCAAAGCAGACTAGAAGGAGAAAGTAAGTCAGGTAGTTGGGGATTATTTTAAATACATAATCAAGAAAAGGCCACTCTGAACAGAAATAACTGAATTTGGGCCAGATCAGTGTCAATTCTGAGAGACCATGCTGGAGACAGAGGATGAGCCAAATCAGAAACAAGATTGACAAGCTTGCTGAAGAGCTACAGGTTTGAATGATTAGAACAAAATGTGAAGTAGAGTGGAGATGGTAGAAAATGTGATCGGACAGATGGAGGGGTCGAATGGCATGTTTCTTTGTAGGCTACATAGTAAGATGTTTACAATTTATTCTGTGTGATTGAAAACATTGGAGAGCTTTAAGCAGAGGAGTGATGTGAAATTATTTGCATTTTAAAAGATTGCGCTGGATTCTGTGTCAAGAAAACTCAAAGGGAAAGTCTGAAAAAAAAAAAAACATACCGAAATATAACAGTCTACCTCTACTTAATGAAAGTATGTGTGATGCATACAATACTTTTAACAATCATCTGTATGTCTTTAATTGTATAAAAGAATATATATTACATTTAGAATTAGTGGGAAAATGTAAAGACTTCTGTAAAAAATAAGAACATCAAAATGTTTGCATTTCAATAAAATTACAAATTACTATCTATTATTAATTTCAAGTTCACATAATATGTTAAACAGAGAATGTCAAGTATGAGAATATAGGCCATTGAATGTATTTGCTTCCTCTGTTGAATTGACTACAAAGGTATGAATTTGTTTCTGGGCTCTCTATTCTGTTCCATTGATCTATGTGTCTGTTTCTATGCCAGACCATGCTATATTGATTACAGTAGACATATAGTACAGTTTGATATTAGGTAGCATGATTCCTCCAACTTTGTTCTTGTTTCTCAGGATCACTATTGTTATGCATCACTATTGTTATGCATCACTATTGTTATGGCCTTTTGTGGTTCCATATAAATTTTTGAAATATTTGTTCTAATTCTGTGAAATATGTCATTGGAATCTTGATAGGAACTGTCCTGAATCTATAGATTGCTTTGGGTAGTATGGACATTTTGATGATGTAAATTCTTCCTATTCACGAATGGGTCATGTGCTTCCACTTACTTGTACCTTCCTCAATTTCTTTCTTCAATGTATTAATTTTCTGAGCACAAGTCTCTTACATCTTTGGTTAGACTTATTCCTAGGTCTTTTATTCTTTTTGAAGCAAGTGTTAGTGGAATGCTTTCTTGATTTCAATTTCTATTATTTTGTTATCGACATATAAAAATGCCACTGATTTCTGTATATTAATTTTGTATCCTGCTACTTTGCTGAAATCATTTATCAGTTCTAGTAGTTTCTTGGTGGAATCTTTGGGATTCTCTATGTACAGAATCATATAAATCTGAGAATAAGGAAGTTTTACTACTTCCTTTCCAATTTGGATGCTTTTTATTTCTTCTTTTTCTTGTCTGATTGCTCTGGCTAGGACTTCCAGTACTGTGTTGAATAAGAGAGATGAAAGCAGACATCCCTGTCTTGTTCCCAATCATAAGGGAAACATTTATAGTTTTTGCCCATTGAGTATGATACTGGCAGTGAGTTTGTCATATATGGCCTTTATTATGTTTATATATGTTCCTTTTATAGCACACACAATGGGCTAAAGATAGTTTATTCAATAAATAGTGTTGGGAAAATTGGATAGATATGTGCAGAAAAATAAAAGTAGACCACCTTCTTATACCACAAACAAGAATAAGTTAAAAATGGATCAAGACTTAAACATTAGACCTAAAACCATAAAAATCATAGAAGAAAACATAGGCAGCAGAATCTTGAACTTTGTTTGTGGCAATATTTTTTCTGCTATATCTCACCAGGCAAGGTAAAATAAGAAAAATTAAAAAATGAGACTACATCAAATTAAAAGGTTTTGCACAGCAAATGAAATCATTAGCAAAATAAAAAGACAACCCACAGAATGGGAGAACATCTTTGCTGATACATCTGATAAGGAGTTAATATACACAATTTACAAAGTACTTACAAAACTCAACACCAAAAAAACAAATGACTCAATTTAGAAAAGGGCAAAGGATCTGTATGGACACTTCTCCAAAAAGGACCCACAGATGGCCAATGGACATATGAAAAGATGTTCAATGTCACTAATCATCAGAAAAATGCAAATTAAAACCTCAATGAAATATTTCTCACACCTGTCAGAATGGCCACCATCAGTAAATCAACAAACACCAAGTGCTGGTGAGGATGTGGAGAAAGAGGAACTCTTTTGCACTGTAGATGGAAATGCAGACTGGTGCAGCCACTGTGAAACATGGTATACATATAATTCAATAAATTAAAAATGAATCTTCCTTTTGACCCAGCAATCTACTTCCAGGAATATATCCAAAGGAAACCAAAACACTAGTTCAGAAGAACATAAGCACCCCTAAGTTCACTGCAATGTTATTTACAATTGCCAAGATTTGGAAGCAGCAGCCCAAATGTTCATCAGTAGATGAGTGGATAAAACAACTATGGGATATTTATACAAGGGAATACTACTAGGCTATAAAAAAGAAGAAAAATTTACCCTCTTTAACTGTATGGATGGACCTGGAGAACATTATGCTAAGTGAAATAAGCCGGTCATAGGAAGACAAATACGATATGATTTCACTCATATGTGGAATCTAATGAACAAACTGAATTAACAAGGAAAATGGAGACAGACTCAGAGATGGAGAGCAGGATGACAGCTAGTGGGGTGTTAGTTTAGAGGCTAGAGGAATTGAGCAAATAGGAAAAAGGACTCATGGAAATGGACAACAGTAGTGATTGCTGAGGGGAGGGGGATGTAAGGGGACTAAAAAGTAATGTAAAATACAATAATGATTAAATTTGTAAAAAAATAATATAGGAAATGTAAAGCAGGGGACTTATTTAATAAGCATAGTTCTTTTTTTAACCATATATAAAAATTATGTACCTATACAAATGCAAAACATGCTGAATTTAAATCCAAAATAAAACCGTCGATTTAACGAAACTATGACCACATCCAGTATGTGACTTACAAGTGGATAGGATGATAGTGATATCACATACAGTTGTCTCCCCTTATCTAAGACAAATACATTCCAAGACCACCATTGGATTCCTGAAATCACTAGTAGTACCGAACTTTTTATGTACTTTTTTCTGTACATATACACTTTTGATAAAATTTAACTTATAAAGTAAACACTATAAGAGATTAACAAAAATAACTAATAATGAAATACAACAATTGTAACAATACACATTTGATTCTTGAACAATGGCGGTTTGATCTGTGCAGTCCCACCTACATGCAGATTTTTTCAATAAATGCTATTAATGTATTTTCAACCACAGTTGACTGCAAGTGACTGAAATTGCAGAAAGCAAAACCATGGATAAATAGGGACCACCATATTGAAAATTTAGAATAAGCCAGGGGCTCCAGACCAGGCATCCAGCTTAAGAAGAACAATATTATTATTGGCAGGAATTAAGAGCATATCCCTGAGTTAGCAAAAAGTCTCTAAAAATTTTCTCTCACTAAAGCAGACAATGTTTGTCAAAGAACATGTACAATTGCCTTCTGATAAGACAGGTTGGACAAGTAAAAGATTTATGTATTATATATTCAAATTTCTGTGAGGTTAGCCATATATTTACACATGTATGTATATATATGTATATATGTATATGTATATATATATATATATATATATATATATATGAATGAGATGAGGTCTGTCCAGAAAAAGTCCAGTCATTGTTAATATAATAAGAACAGTTTGTATGACATCAGTGTAACCTGGCAGCCAAGGAGAGTCGACTGGAATGAGTATGTGTGAACAATGATGACTTCACTGTACTAGTCAGTTGGGGCAGTACATGCCATTGAGTGAGCGTGTGTACTGTGTGACTGTCACATTCAAAATGACTGAGAAAAAAACAAAAATAAAATGACTAAGCAAGTAGAGCAATAAATCTCCATCAAAATTTTCATTAAGTTTGGACATTCCTCTGCAGAAACTATTCAGATAATTCAGAAGGCTGCAGCTATGGGCAATTGGTGATTAACAGTTTCAACACAACAAAATGCCTGCTCATGTATCATATCTCATGAAGTTTTTTGGTGAAACATCAAATCACCCAGTTGATTAAGCCCCCCTACAGTCAATATTTGGTGCCCTTGTGACTTCCGGCTTTTCCCAAAACCAAAATCACTTTTCAAAGGGAAGAGATTTCAAACCACTAATGAGATTCAGGAAAATGCCATGAGGCAGCTGATGGCAATTGGGAGAACCGTGTGAAGTCCCAAGGTGCTTGCTTTGAATGGGACTAAGGTGTCATTGTTCTATGTACAATGTTACTTGTATCTTCTTCAATAAATGACACCTCTTGAACAGACCTTGTGTAAATATATATATACACACAATATAATATATAAAATTATATTTAATGCAATTATATAAACTTTTTTGTTGATTTCTTTTTAAAGATACTTTTATTTATTTTAGAGAGGGGAAGGAAGGGAGAAAGAGAGGGAGAGAAACATGAATGTGTGGTTGCCTCTCACACACTCACTACCAGGGACCTGGCCTGCAACCTAGGCATGTTCCCTAGATGGGGATTAAACTGTCAACCCTTTGATTCACAGGCTAGCACTCACTCTACTGAACCACACCAGCCAGGGCTATTTTGTTGATTTCTTAGTTGTTAAATTATTATATCAATGAAAATTTTTACCACCATCACCCTGACAACCTAAATCATATCCATGTTTTAGTTTCTTTTATAGCACATTGTATCTTTTTAGCACATCACAATTTGTTCATATACATTATTGCATCATAACATTTAGTTTATATCTCCCATAAGAATGGGAACTGTGCCTATTTTATGCTCGGCATAGCAGTTAACAAATACCTTTTGAATGAATTAAGGATAACTTTTGTCTTTAAATATTTTCAAGAAAACCCAACATTCAAGCAAATTGTATCATACTGGTTTTAAATACTGCCCAGTTCATGATCCACACCCTCACCTGCACCCTCACCAACATAAAATTGCCCCAGTTTTAAAAGCACAGAATAGTATTTGTACAGGAGAGAAATGCTAATAATTCTACCATCAGCTGTTATGATTTTGAAGTATCGTGTATATCTCACAAAGAAATATAGTTTAATCAGTAAAAAATGAATGTATGCATCCCAGAATTAGTATAAGCTTCCATTAAAGATAAGGCATTAACTCTTTAAAACAGTAATTGGATGCATGCAAACATAGCTAGGTGGATAGAGGATATGTGAATAAATAATAGTAATAACTGCCATATGTTGAGTAAAAAGTTTATTAGGTACTAGGCTAAGTATTTTATCTCATCTAAAATTCATTATAACCAGTTGTGGTTTTAACTCTATTTATAACTCTGGATTCTGAGACCAGAACTGAGGAACTTTCCCCAGGTATACCACCAGGAAATGGTGGTGTGTAAATCCAAACCCAGTTTCTTCTATTACATACCCAAGAGCTTAGAGTCTTAATCATTATATGTGCCTCTACACCAGGGGTGTCAAACTCATTTTCACCATGGGCCACAACAGCCTCACCGTTGCCTTCAAGTAGCCAAATGTAATATTAGGACTGTATAAATGTAACTACTCCTTAACAGTTAAGTGAGAGCTCAGGGCTGCCACCAGGTTGAAACAAGGTGCCAGGCCAGGTGCAGGGCTGGATTCAGCCTGTGGGCCCTGTGTTTGCCACCTGTCCTCTACACTAAATACTATCCTTAAATGTGAGCTCACAGGAAAGAGGGAGTTTGGAATGACTGCGGACAATGGTATTCAATGCATTTGATTTTCTGTTTGCTTTGATGAGGATAGTAGCACAGAGAGCCACTGAAGGTTTTTTGAAAAAAGCATTGTAACACCTGTTCCAACAACCTGTGCAAAAGGGCGGCTAAAGACCTGCCCCAGTCCATTAATGGAGTTCCATTGCTTAAAATTGCATGACAGGTTGCAACAAAGATGAGCTTGGAAATTTGTCTTTACTGATGCACTTATAAACTACTTCCAGGAACATGAACGAAATGATATGTTGAACCATTTAATTTATGCTAAATTTCTCATAAGTCACAGAAGTGAGCTCAGAGTTGTGCATAATATTGAAAAACAATGATTTACTCTCTAACCGTGTGAAGAATTGCTTTTTCTGTGTTTGAGTGACTTTATTCCTTAGAGTAATAAAAATGATGATGATGGCAATGATGATAATTATAGCTAATATTTATTGTACATTTACTAAAGCCAGAAACTGCTCAGTGCTTCAACCACTTTTCATGTAATCCTCACTGTCCTTTGATATAGGCACTATTTTTTTTATTTTTTATTAATTTATGTATTTTTAAATTGCAAACCAGTCTTGAGCTACTCTGTGTCATTCAAAGATGAATGCAGTGTGATCCCTGTCCTCAAGGAAGTACTTCACTGCTTGGTGAGTAAGCTAATAATTGAGTTCAATGTGGTTAGGGTTACAGTTAATATAGTTGAGTTTCTGGCCATAATGCTTCCTCAGCCACAACTCTGCCCTTCTTCACAATTGTGGAGCATGCATCTAAAATCAAGACCTTATCCTGTCTCTATTTGAATGCTATGGAGCCTACTGACATTTAATCTGCTTTCTTATTTCTTCTTCCATCTTATACATCACTGCAAGGTTCATCTTCCCCATCCACTGCTGTAATCGGATCTTCCCTTTGCTCACCAAATATGAATAATTTCTTTAGTGATTTACAACTCTTTAAAAAATTAAAATTAAGTTAAAAGAGAAAAGCCCATTCCCCTTGCTTTCCAAACTTTATTAAGGTTTTTTCTTCTTACTCTCCACTGCGAGCCTGCTCTTCAGGCCCAATGAGGGATTTGCGGCTGAAGCAGTACTCCACTCATTTATGCTCCCTGACCATAATTCATTCCTCAATGCCAATAGAGCCCATCTTGAGACATGTTGAGATAAAGTGTAAGTTCTAAGGGCAGGGTGGTGTCATGTTCATTATTTTACAGTCTTTGCACATTGGGCAGTGCTTTGAGTATAGAATGTGCTGAATTGAGACTTAATCATTTTTTATTGAAATTATACAAATGGACTACAATTCTTAGACAATATAATGTGTATTTACTGTATTTATTAAGGTCACTATACATTAGTACCTTGATCTGTTCCCACAGGAAAATGCCTCAAAATGAAAGACAACAATAAAATAAAAGAAATTTCTGTCCTATTTACAATTTATCCTTGAAAGATGGATAGATTCTCCTTTTCATTCTCTCTTTCTTCTCTACAAAAAGGTGACCTAGTATTAGGGTGAAATCAAGATACATGATTACAGTGGCTTTAGTGATTTTAAGAATCTCTCAAGGGAAGATGAACATTCTTGAAAAAGTTGAAGATCAGCTATTTTCCTGAACATGGTACAGTGGTTGAGCGAATCCCAGAAACCTATGGTTAAAAGTGTCTTTAAGACCCTCTTTTGTAATCACCACAGATAAGAGAGACTCTTTTTTGCAGCTGATATTTAATTAATTCATTCTTTTAATTAAATTATAAATGGGAGAAAAGTCATTACAGAATTATATATCTACCTCTCAAGTTTCTCATGTCTTCAAAACTTTTCACTAGTGGGAATTTTATGAAACCTAGATATGCGTAGCTCAAACTAGGAAAAACTAAGTGTAATATAAACTGCCTCCTTGCCCAAATTATTATTACTTTTTATTGTTGTTCAAGTTCAGTTGTCTTCATTTTCACCCCACCATGCACCCTCCCACACCCATCCTCACCTCCCACCCTCAAACCTACTCCCTTTGGTTTTGTCCATGTGTCCTTTATACATGTTCCTTGATGGACCTTCCTGTTTCCCCCCATTATCCTTCTCCCCTCTCCCCTCTTGTTACTTTCAGTTTGTTGTTTATTTCAATATTTCTGGTTATAATTTGCTTGCTTGTTTGTTTTGTTGATTAGGTTCCACTTACAGGTGAGGTGATATGGTATTTTTCTTTCACCTCCTGGCTTATTTCACTTAGCATGAGGGTCTCCCGTTCCACCCATGCTGCCCTGAAGGGTAGGAGCTCTTTTTTTCTTTCTGCTGCACAGTATTCCATGGTGTAAATGCACCATAGTTTTTTGATCTACTCATTTACTGGTGGGCATTTATGTTGCTTCCAGTGCTTGGCTATTGTAAATTGTGCTGCTATAAACATCAAGGTGCATAAGTTCTTTTGGATTGGTGTTTCAGGATTCTTAGGGTATAATCCCAGCAGTAATATTGCTGGGTGAAAAAGCAGTTCCATTTTTAGTTTTCTGAGGAAATACATACTCTTTTCCACAGTGGCTGCACCAGTCTGCATTCCCACCAACAGTGCACTACATAGATATATAAAGAATTCACATGAATCCACTCTAGGATGACTAACAATCCAATTCAAAAAATGGGCAAAGGACTTGCACAGACACTTCTTTAAGGAGGACATACTGAAGGCAAATAGTCATATGAAAGGATGCTTAGCATCACTAACCATCAGAAAGATGCAAATTAAAACCACAAGGAGATACCACTTCACACCGGTCAGAATAGCCATCATAAACAAATCAACAAAAAACAAGTGCTGGAGAGGTTGTGGAGAAAAGGGTACCCAAATTATTTTTAAGTAAACTTAATTTTACAAGAAACCAAATGTACCCTCAATATTATTTTTCCGTAAGTATGTTGACATGGAATTTATTTCTATATTAATTAAGCAGTGGAAATTTATTCATTCACTCAGATGTCGATAAATGCTTTGTTGTAGTTCTTTGAATCCTGAACAAAAAACTAACATGAGTTGACATTATAATGATAGAAAATGTGGGTTTTGTGATATAATATTCTCAAAGTACCAATACAGAAACATTTGAAAAGCATACAAAAAGTCAATTATCAATTTTATTATTGTACTGACCATTATAATTTAAAATATCTAAAAACTTAAGTATTTTAATTTTTCTTATTATAAATATATCCACAAGAAAAATATTACAAAAATAGTTAAATAACATTAATATTACTTCCTTTTATTAATCTGAAGGTTTTAGGCAGCTTCCAGTTGGGGAGAAGAGGAGGCAATTTTTAAATCCTCTCTTTGTAAATTTTTAAAAGATATTTCAGCAAATACAAGTTTATGAAAATGATTAGGATTGAAGATTGATATTTTATCTCAAGCACAAAGATATATACATATATATGAAGATGACTATGTAGTGCACAAATCAGAAACAAAATAAATGCAATGGCATCTTTAGAAAAGCAAGAATAAACTGGGTTCTGATAAGCCAGAGGCAGTGCCAAGTCACCAAACTCTGCTTAGAGAGGCAGGTGTAATGGGAATTTTTAGAGTGTATAGACAAGGCTGAAGACATTTTTATTCTTAGAAAGCCTTTTATTTTTCCCTATGAATCATCAGATCTTTACAACCTTGAATTACAGGAGTTATGTGGGTTTTGAGATGTATTCTTTTTCTGACTATCTACATTGTCATTTAGAAGATAATCATGTTTCAGAGAGAGAGGAACTGTTTTGTTAGCTTGCAGTGAAGTAGGTCACTTTGGAGAGAGCAGAGGGAAGCCTAAAAAAAGGAACAGTGTCTTCTGTGAGTAGGCTGAACCCTGGCTGGCTGTCATTCATTTTTCCCGTGCAGAAAAATGAGGAAAGGGTGATGAAATGCTCAATTGGAGACTGTTGGTAAAGAGAGTTACCCCTCAGAGCTAAGATCAGAGGGTTTCCATTCTCAGAGGTGTAGATTCAGGGGATTAATACTGAAATATTAGACAGGCTTTAAGGGGACAGCATGGCTAATATGGCAGGTTGAGCACTAGCAAAAGCAAACTTCAAATTGCAGGCTCTCAATAAACACTGCCAACACTGACTTTTCTCTTATGTGACCCAAAGCTGTGTGATTTACTGTTGTTCCCTTTCAGCGCTATGCATGCTTTTCTTGTTGCAAAAATATATGCCTGTCTTATTTAATATTGTTACCTATCAATTCACATAAATAAGTGCTGCTTTACCCATGACCAGAATCTTTCCCTATGCGCTGTCCAGGTGCACAGCACTGATGTTAAAAATGAAAACATTCAGAACTCTCACAATAATTTTGTACCCGGTGGAGGATTTGTGTTTTCTGTTATTACTGTGCTTTATGAAAATATCACACTGACTTGCATATGGATAAAACTATTTAGAAGATTTTACATCCTATACTTGCTTGCATAAGTGATAAAATTACATTTTACATGATTTGGCCTGATCCACATGTAAAGCTTCAGTCAAATACAAACAAAATTACTAATAAAAAAAAGCCTTAACTTCCCATACATTAGAGTAGACATCATTTTGCTTGTATAACCCTGCATAGCAATTTTTACTCAAAGATTGAGGAAGATGGGATTCTGAAATAGGGAAAGACTAAAGTAGGAAAAGTATAGGAGGAAAACCTAAATGCAGATAGATATCTGGGCGTTTGAACTTCTCTGCTTCTAAGTTAGAAGCTAATCCTCTAATGAAGGCAATATAGAGAGAGAATTTTAATATGCTCCTCATCACTGTGGGTTTTTCTCCACTCTGTTTTATTTTTTTAATTTTATTTTTATTTTAGAAGTAGAGGAAAGAAGGGAGGAAGAGAGGGAGAGAAACAGTAATGTGAGAGCGAAATATCTATTGGCTGCCTCTGTGCGTGCCTCAACTAGGGACCAAATCTGCAACCCAGGCATGTGCCTTAACTGGGTATCAAAGTGGTGACCTTTCAGTGTGTGGGATGAAGCCCAACAAACTGAGCCACACTGGCTGGGGCTCCATCCCATTTTCTTATTAATTCTCTGTGATGTTAACAGGTGTCCTTTGGTTTCCTTATTGTTGTGACAATGAAGCATCATGGTGGAGACTCATCTTTGCCATGTCAGGAGTTGAATGGTGGTGATGTAAAGGACTAGATTTCTAGCCCAGTGCAAAAACAGTCAATCAGAAAGTATCACAATAAAAGCTTTTCTTGAAAAAATCCAAGGAGCATTTGTGTAAAACTAATGCCTTGAGGAGCTTCAGAAATAACTGATGCATGTACAGAAATAACTTTTCACCCAGGGCATCAAGAAAAATGTGAGCATCTTAATTTGAACTGAGTGAATCTAATCATTGGTTATATAAAATCTCATTATCAAAAACAGTGTGCTGTAAATACATTCCCTAAATCCATTGCCAGCTTCCTATTGTGGTCAACCTTCATATCACCCTGGAATACAGGGCTGTTTTATCAGGGACTCAACTTTTGAAAGTCTCAACCACGTGATATCAAGCATATTAAAAAGAAACCACAACCTGTATCAAATATATTTTGACCATAAACACATATGTGCATTTATTATTACTCTTTTTTTATTTTGCAGGTTTTCTTTTGTACTTTTAGTCAATTCAGTTTTTTCTTCTGGTAGGCCTTTAAAATTCTCAAAGGCCCTAGGCTGAGGGATAAACCCTAATGCTGGGCTAAAAAACTGGTTTTTCTGACAAGAATAGCTCGGTCATTCTTAACAGCATTTAGAAATTTGTCCCCTTCACTGGAAAGAAATAGTAAACAATTTTGGTTTACAAAAAATAACAAAATAAAAGTCTTCCAATAAGCAAGTCTTTCCAGTCCATATGATTCTCTCATACCTGGGGATTTTTGACAAAATGCTGCTTGATGGAACTAGAAAACATAATTATTTTTGCATTGTAAAACTTATAAATTAAAATCTTATTCTTCTAAATAGGGTATTCTTATCCAGTTATGGATGGTTGAAGAGGATCACTTCAATGAGAAATCACATCTGCAGAGGAACACAGCAGCAGTGCCCAGATTGTCTGAACAAACTCAAACACTTGTTTTCTGCTTCTGTACAGCCTCCATCGTGATTGGGAAATGGTGGTGTGAGATGGAGCCTTGTCTCGAAGGAGAAGAATGTAAGACACTCCCTGATAATTCTGGATGGATGTGCGCTACAGGCAATAAAATTAAGACCACAAGAGTAAGTTCACTTATTTCTAATGTCTTGCAAATGTTACTAACTGTACTGTTTTCCTTTGTGCTGTACAAAGATCACCCAGGGAAGCTTTGAACAGGAAAGAAAAAGCCTTTTCCCTTATAGAAAGCATTCTTAACCATCTTGATCAGTGTTCATCCACCAACAAGAACTTAGAGATTGAAGTTAACTTTTCTACATTGAGCAGTTCAGTGTTTCTGCTACTGGCTCATAAATAAAGCTACGTTTCAGTCAGGCAATTATTTAGATAATTCATCCAACATCTATGGTGCTCAGAATAGATAATAAAATGAAGATGTTGTGTAATTTGTCCACATATTTTGTTGAAATAGTCTACATTTAAGTACAGATCCTTTAAAGGAATTCTCTCATGATCTTGTAGGGAAATAAAAGATTTCTGTGATGTGAATAATCATTCCTTAATTACTCTGGTTAAATCAAAAGTTGTGTTCAAAATGTATGCCAACCTTTATTGTGAGACTACCAACCCATCGGTATTTGTGTCATAATGCTAGAGCAAGATGAAAACGCCCAGCTAGGCCAGCCATTGATTTTCTGTACACTGGACCATAAGAAAGTCTGGGAGTCCTAAAGGGGGTCAGGGGAGAATGGGATGCTCACGACGCTTAAGTTAATATTTCTTTACTAGTACAAAGTTATGTTACTATTTTAACAATCAGTATGACCACATATGTGTGCATTATGTGAATATCAGCCCTATTATATGTGTATATAGTTTAATGTATTGTATATTTTAAAGGAAGTTCCACCAATTATACATCTCAATATGCTGACCTTGTAATCTTCCAAAAGAGTGACTCAAACTTAAAAAAAGCAGCTCTGATTCCAATTCCTGTATTATGAATCATAACTTGATCTTTCTTCTCAATACTATCTTTTCAAAAATTAAAATCGGTTCTTGCAGCTTTGTGATGCAGAAAACAAAGTAATGTTTCATAATATCATATTAAATATTTATTTTTTCATATATAAAATAGGTTGAAATGTTTGTATGTCAAATTTAGTTTCCTATATTAATTGCTTTAGCTAGTAAATGGCCATACCTCCCTGGCTTGCAACCAAGAGATTTCTGAATTATCCTAGTTTAACATACATTTTTAAGTACCCAAGAAGCTCAGCTTGGATTATTTTATTTCATTTTAATGAAACACTTACCAAAGAAACACCTACAGAAATAAGCCCAGTTTCTGCAAATTATCCACAAAAATTATCCATTTAATTACCTCGTACCATTTGAGTTTCAGGTTTTCCTTTAATTGCAATTTGCCTGAAAGTGATTTTACTGAGTAATTTGAAGATGCTCTTACAAGTTACTTTTAAACTACCCTGAATTATGGCCAGTGTAATTACAGAAGTATGATTGAAATCTGATCAACATTATTTTAAACATGTTGCTGATTTACAGGGTGGGCAAAAGTAGTTTATAGTTGTGAGTACATGGAACAGAGTTTATTTTTGCATTATTATTTATTGATTATTGTATTATTCATTTGTGTTACAACTATAAACCTACTTCTGCCCACCCCTGTATTTTCTGTTAAATCTCTGTTTTCTATTCCAAATGATAACTGATTACCCGTTATTGATGGTAATCCCTGCTCTCATGGTACCTCTAGACTTGAAACTCAATAAAGAGCAACATGCAAGTCAAGTTATTTCAGGATTTAAATAGGTGAAATTCCAAGAGTACCTATGAGGAGACTCTTTGGAAGCTAGAATGTAAACAAAAACAAAACACAGGAATTGTTGATGTTATCTTTATGTGACCTATGTGACCTTCTTCAATTCAGCCTCTGTAGAGTATATTTTAAAAGCATAGAGCATGTAGTAAATACATCCTAGATATTTTCCAACATCACAGAAGTGCAGTGCAGAATCTGATCATGGTAATAGAGGCTGGAGCACACTATATCTGTGAGTGCCCTAGGTGGGCTGAATGCAGCCCAGACAGTTGAGTGTAGAAAAGAAATAAATGTCCCTTGCCATGGGTTCGAAAGCAAAGATGTACCTGTTCTGATGTGTGCATCTAATTCAAGCAAGGAAATGAGAAACTATTCTATAGCTTTTGAGGGGTACATCAGTCAACTGAGAATTCTCAAAGCTGTCTTTAGAGAAGGAAAAAGAAAACACTAGGAAATGCTGTACTTTTTAAATTTTTAGAGGACTCAGACATTTCTACTGACTTACAATTTCTCCCCTCTTTTTATCAAGAAATGCATAATAAAATAAACACTTTTAAATACAAAGGCACCAATTAAGTCCAGATGATACATACAGGAGCTTTCCATTCTGTATAAATGACATGCCAACAACAGTCTTTAGATCATATGCTTTAAGAATAGGTTTTATATCAATTTTTCTAGTATGCCCTATGTATTTTTCCCCATCAGAGAATGATGTGTCTACACATTTCAAATGCTGACTCTAGCAATTTAAATGTTGAAAGAGTTTAATTCACAGATGTACTTCAGTTTGAATAACATGTTTTTATTTTTCTGTTTTTACCTAAGAGGTGATGTTTAGAATAAAAAAATTCTTCAAGTTCCTATCAAAATGAAAGGGAAAATAAAGAAAAATCACCTTTTTTGTTCTTATGCATAAGATTGATTCAAATTTTCAAAGAGAATGCTCTTTGGGAAAAAAATGAAGAAACATGCCCAGATTGTTAATGAGAAACTGAGAGTTTCCTTTATACATTATTTTTAAAATTAACTCCAATGTAAACACATTTGTAAGAAAGATTCCTAGTACATCATTGTTTTTCCCTATGTAGGTTTTTAAAAAACTTTCCTATTAGAGGGATTACTTCCCAAATAATCATCCTAAACCAAAATTCTCAGCAGTCTTTGAAATGTAGATGAAAGATGCCTCAAAGTATAATCTAATTCATATTCTTGTGTTGCTTCTTTTTTTGAAAAGGGTAGAGAGTAGAAATTCATTTCATTTAGACATGCAGACACCCCAGTTTGAGAAGTAGCCAAGGTAAGAGGCCACAATCTAATGGTAAACAATAAATGTTAGGAAATTTGATCTCAGTGATGATATAACACAAAGAAGGAAGGTAAATAGAATTAGACAAAGGCTTTCATTATAGGAAACTTAAAAGAATAAATCTTAGGGAAAGAGGAAGCTTCCTGAATGAATGCCACCTATAGAGAGCTTCCAGTAGAATAAAGCTGGTGACAGACACCCTCCTGAAGAGGTGCTTGGTTTTCTGGATGAAGTGCCATGGCTAAATTTTAACCCTGTCCCTGCTTGATCATTGTTTCAACTGTTTTTATTAAAATTACTTCATTGGTAGTTTACAGCAGGACTAGTGTACTTAAATATTAACTAGAGAATTTTTCCTATAGTTTTAGATACCTACTGGTTTATTCCTTTTCTTTAAACTCATATAAAAATATAAGTTTGAAAGTTGAAAGGCACTAGCTCATGCATCCAGGAACAAATCTGTATACTGTGTATTCAGTAACAATGGCTTTCTTTAGAAAGACAGACCTCTCCATAAAGGAAATAAGTAGTTTGACAAAGCTATAATAATTCACAGGTAAAAAGTGAACATTGGTTGTTTGGGGATAAGAAGGAAATAAAATGAGGAGAAAATCAAAGTCACTTGGAAAGAAAAATAAGCAGATTAAAGTAGCAGAACACAATCTGGTATAGCACCTGGAAAAGTATTATGCAACTTTGGGCTTTCTGCAACCCAGTATGTTAATGCCTTTCAGACAGTGAGAAAATAAAGTTAGTGCACAATGCAGAATCAAATTTCATCCCCTAACAGTGTGAATGGACAGAAATCAGATAGCACACATAACCACTAATGCCATCTGGCCAATTCCCTGTTATCTGTGATCAACTCAATACAAATCCACCACAATCATTTGTTTATTAGTCTCTTGGGCTCATCCCACTAATGGTGATTCTGAATTTGCTTATCTCCATGACAGATACTTTTTTATTACTGAAGGTAAAGTACTAGTTTTGACATACTTTAGTTTTTTCAATCAAAATCCCACCAGGTCTGAAGTGCTCTAAGAGACTTTACAATCATGATCTCTATTCCATTTTGCATGAACTGTCTTTAAAATAGAGGAGTTGGAGGTGTGGCAAGAGAGAGGCAGGAAGAAAGAAAGAGATGGATGGGTATCTGGAGACTGCAGAAAGAAAGAATGAACCAGCTTATGCTAGCACAATATTACAATTGCCCCTGGCTCCAAGTGAACTCATTCATTTCTTTAGCCAATAAATATATTTAAGCCTCTACTCTGTAAAGTTAATGTGTAAAGGTCTTGAGGATGTGATGGTAGACATGACAGAGTCCCTGGTCTTCCATGGCGGACAAGGCCCAAGGGTGAGTGGTGTGATGCCAGAAATAAAAGAACATCAATTTTTGTGAATATCATTTTCTCCCTCCTTTGGTGAAAAAGAACGCAATGAAAACAGAAGGTTATATATGCCACTGGAATGTAGTAAACAAAGGTTTGGCAGCATTTGTTATTTATATACGGAGAGAATTAAATAAGTGTGTGAAGATTTCTCACACATTCTACTCCTGGCCCAACCAACTTTTAAATGCAGAGTTTTATTATTGTTTCTACCTGGCCCTGAAAACTTCAAGTATACTCCTAAATATACTCCCTGGACTCAGACACTGAATTTATAAGAAAAATGCCTTATGTCCTAAATACCTTGGCAATGACTTCACCTTATACCCCTCCTCTATACCTTACCACAGGCCAACATGACAAAAACATGGAATGACCTACTCAGTTCAAGTTCTCATCAGACACAGTACTGACAGTGTAATATGCAGAACCCAGCCCAAAATAAAAACATGGAGCCCCTTTTTTAAAAATTACTAATGATTTCAAGATGGCAGCAAGAGGTCATTAAGCCACGTGTGGGACCTTTTCACCACAGGGCTTTGTGTAACTGCATAGGTCTCATGCCTATGAAATCAGTTCCAGTCATACCTGGCTCTAAAACTTTGTCCCCTTAGTGTGGCAACATTAATTTAATAAGTTGATAAAATATATATTAGTCTGTCAATGTGCTCTGATCACCAATTGAGAACTATTCTAGACATTAACATATTTTTACTTCAGGTCGCTTGAAAGAAGCAACATCCTAAAAATTCAAGATGTTCTCAATTTTCTGCCTGATCACCTTTCTTTGTGCCTTCATTTTTTTCTTTTTTCCCTGAAATTTCTTTCTTTCTTTGGTTACAGATCCACCCAAGAACCTAACAGAAGCATTTGTTGTAGTAATACAGGAAAATCAACTCTGCGGAAAATACATTTTAAGAATTTAAAACATCTAACATATTACAAGCCAAATGGATTTATTTGCACTTTGACTCATTACCAGATAATCACAGTACTTTCACTGTGTGTCATGAAATATCCTATAGTGGGAAGACCAGAGTTTTTGACCAACATCATGGAAATTGGGTTTTTAAAAAAGGATTTCTCAATGAAAATTTTGGGGATTATGAAGAATGATCAACTGTCTTCTAATTTGGATCTATAGTTACTTTGTACTATTTGAAATATATGTATATATAATATTTTGAAATATTATATATTCTCTTCAAGATATGAACTACCACAGTTTGAGGCACCTGGTGTATCTCTTTGAATTTTGGATGCTTTGTTTTGTTTCCTTTTGTCGTCATTTTTTTTTCTATTGGCAAGGAAGATGTGCCCCTTTGAGAGTTCGGCAGGGCACTTGCACTGGAAGGCCAGCTACAGGTGGACTCCTGGAATCTGAGGCATCATAATACTGAATCAAGAGCTTCCTTCTGTTTCTACCAGATGCTGAAGGAAGCAAGTGACCTGTTTTATTGCTTTCTTCCCTGTGCAATATTAGCATGCAAGCTTGGCTTACATAACCATACTTTATAGTCAATTGATGTATAATAACTGTTTTAACCTCTTCCAGGAAAATACTTTTAGAACTACTAGCTTCTACACAAAAAGTGAGGATGTTAGAGGGAGCTGCTCCACCATGCTGTTAACTCTGGCAGAATTATGGTAGAATATGGATCCCTGTATTAATAAGTCCTGTAAATACAATGTCTGGAGGCTTTGTATAACTGTCCTAGACTGCAGAAATGAACTCTGATTAAGCCCAAAGTCTGGCATCATTAAGTACTTAGTGCTATAGCAACAAGTCTTATCATAGCATCTTTTTCTATTTTGATTTGCTTTTTCTAAGAGTATTTAGATCTCTTCTGGTGAACTAGGGAGACCATTAAAGCAATTGGGTTTCAGAATAATCTATGTGACCAAATGTTGGATGGCCCTATTAAAGTGGTAAATAACTTGTTTCTAGACTTACTTGTCCTCTTTGTTTGCCATTTATTTTTCCTGAGTACATTTTAGCTAAATCAAGAGAACACTCCACTTAGAGATTTGAAGTCGGTCAGAATTTTTTCATGAAATCTTCGCTGCCATTACAGCCACACTTTCCAACCCTGATATTAGAAAACTCAGAAACCCATTATTATAACTGCAGGATACTCAACCAGCAAGATGCAAGTCAAATATCATTTTAGGGCTTTCACAGCGAACACTTGGATGATACATATGGGGCACACCTACCAAAAAGTACTTAGTGCCCATCTTCTCTTTTTGAGAGTTACTAAGCTGATACTTATATGAGGGAAATACCTACTTAAAGTTCTAGTTTAATTGGAGATAGCATAATAGTACTATATGCTCCAATTATTTATCATATTACAATTATATCTATTTTTTCCAAAGATTTTTTTCTGAAATACATGTTGTTTAGGGCCTCTTATTAGATGAGCATCACAGTGAGTCGCTAGTCTGGACATTTTAATGTTAAGCCTCAGGTAAAATCCAAAAATTTCTTCATCTCTACTACGTGCATTGAGGTCTCACTGAATGTGCGAACACTCCAACTACATAGATTCTACCTCTCAAATGGTTACAAAATGATCCGGAAATGGAAATAGAATTCTCTTTGCAAATTTTAGGCTTTCTAAATATTTTCATGGTTACTTGTTAGAAAGTAGCACAAAATTTATACCAGAAAATAAGAATTACTTGAATTCATGGTTCATAGCCAACTACCAAGTAATATATTAGAAATTCCCTTTCATGCATACATGTTTGAGTAAAAATTGTAATTAACAACTCAAAGACTTATCTAAAACAGTACATTCCAAAATATACTTGGGAACAACTTTTCAACAAAATGAAATAGACATATTTACTGAGAGAATTTCTGGAGCCTTTAATACATGAAAAGATACTGTGTGTCTTCTAGAAAGACTAGAACATTGGGATCCAAGTAAAAATCTGCCAGAATCCAGGCATGTTGGGTAGTCATTTGACTAATGGAGAGCTCATTTTTGGCCTAATTAGAAGCTACAAGAAATTATTTCTGTGTGAAAATACAATAACTGTATTAGCATATCTTTAATTTTTCAAGGGAACCACAAATGTGAAATTTTACATAAAACCTGATAATATTCTGAAATATGATAACTAAATATGAGATTATTTCCATTAAAAGGTTCTGCAACATTATTATTGCTCTAAATTCCCTGATCACATGGCCTTTCCTGTGAGATTAGTGTTTTTTAATACCCTTTTAAAAGTGTTAGTCTTGAATGAAAGAAGCCAATGAGAAGAAAAAGAATATTCTCTATTCTATGGCCTCATATATACAGATCCTTTTCATAATTTTAAATATGTGGAGGTGCTGCTTTTTCTATTCTGTAACCAGAGCCTATAAGTCAGTGAAAAAGCTAGTCTAGAGGTCCAGGTCTGTTAGTTCATTTCTTATTTGAGCACTTAATGCAATGGACTCTCTTGGAGAGGCCTGGAAGAAGAAAGGAGCAGAAAAAAGAACATATCAGGATCAGGCAATTATCTAATAAAACTGTTCAAATATTTTTAAATGTCATCATATTCAATTTAGATTTATCCAAGTTCTTTACACAAATGTGTGAACTACCAATTTCTGTTTAAATTTAACTTGCCCCAGTTTAAGATATTCAGTAGCTACCATCTGCCTAATAAATCTGAACATTTATGATTTTAAGACTATGTATTTGTGATAATAAAGAACTCAGTGTGGTATGACTAATGTTGGTTTTGGGCTTGTGCATCAAGTATAATGTTATATCAAAATCAGAGCAAATACAAAGCATTTCATCCAGAGCCCTTCTCTTGGTAAAAAGGACAATAATTTGTTCCATAAAACAATTTTTTAGTAAGATAAAGGTTGTGTGTGTGTGTGTGTGTGTGTGTGTGTGTGTGTGTGTGTGAGTGAGATTAGGTTTATGCATTAATGGACTTGGCATGTACATTGAGAAGTTTCATTATTTGGCTTTCTTCCATGATAGAATGATGAAGAATGTTTCACCAATACACGATTCGGCATTTTTTTCTGATCAAATGCAGTGTAATTTTCACAAAGCAATATAGTGATTTTACTGTGCAGTATATTGTGCCATCTTGTTGCTGCCACTGATATGATAAGTTATGACAGGTATAAATATGTTTATGTAAGGAGATACACACATTTCTCACCTTTGTGGCATGTGCACTTCCTCCTGGAAGGTTAAATGTCATGTCAAAATACAAGTTTCTCTTCTAATTATACTTGACAGCCCCATTTTAGAAATCTATTAGGACTTCACTGACAGAGAAGTGTGTTATATCTCTTTGCATGAGCTATCTACTTTCTAAATAAAAGATTCAGTGTCTAGCAAATTCTAGGGCTCAGATCACATCCATCTAGTTTATAAATATCAGCAAATAAGATAAAAGTCACTGACTGAGGAATGTAGGGACTTGGTACAATAATATTATCCTAGTACCCATGGATGCAACAAAAAAGTGACAAAATAGAACCATATTCACTCATCAAAGTAAAAGAAGCAATTTGCGGTGCATACACACATACCCCCTAATCCTCTGCTATTGAAGAGTTAGAGATTTCAAACATTGAAGATGGTGGCAAAGTAGGAGGATAGGTAGGAGGAGACCTCCTCCCAGTACCAAACTGGAAATAAAACTAAAGAGGGGAGCAGTCACCCAAAATAAACTGAATACCACCTAAAAAAGAGACTTTTAATCACCTTGAGATAGGTAGGAAGCGTGGGGTCAATTATGAGCTCATTTTCACAAAGGAAGTGGACCAAGGCTGTGGGAGCTTCCCCTTGAGAGGAAAGAAGCTGGATCCCCAAATGGGGCCACCAAGCATAGAGTGTGCCAGTGCTGTGATCAGCTGACCACAGCAGCATCTGCAGTGAAAGGTTGTAGGGTTTTCCTCTGCTGGGGAAAAACGAAACCTACTGGAGGCAAAGCCACTATTTTATTTCTTTAACCTTTAAAGGGGCCAAAGCACAGGTCTTGCATTCACAGCTGCTCACCTTGGGCCCCAGTAAAGGGAAGGCAGCACGATCTGCAGTCTGGCAAGGAGAGTCTAGTGTGGGAGATGCTGGAGAGAGACATCGGGGAGCAACTGTGAGACTTTCACTGCCTGGGTATACCTGGATTCCTCAAGACCATCTTGCTTGAGAAGAGCAAGCCCTTCCCTGGGGGAAAGCAATTACCAGACCCTGCAAGATACCACTTGCCCCACCTGCCCTATGGAATCCTGCTCACCACCACAGCCTGAATATTTTTTTTCCTTTTATTTGCTTTGTTTGGGTTTTTGTTTTGTTTTGTTTTGTGTAGGGTTTTTTCTTTTACTCTTTCTTATTTTTTCCCAACCTGCATTTTAACCTTTGCTGAGGAGATAGCAACATATACAAACTCAGGGGGTATTAAAAACTGGTTGTAGGGCACAGCCATGCCATACACTCTGCAGGTATACGGATGGGTGCTTCCCCCTCAAAGAAGAGCCATAGAAACATTCTTGGTTCCTGGCAGACCCAAAACTTGGAATCTGGAAGCCCCATCCATTAGCCTACTTGGGGCCCCACCCTGCCAAGGATAGGGAAATAATCCCAAACAGACTCAGACTAGTGGCATGGGGGTGGGGGATCACACCCACCATCTTCCCTGAAGTCTGAAAGGCACCTGACATGGGAGATCGAGGAGTCCCCTAACCCCACCAGAAACCCTATCAAAAAAAGTCAAGTCCGTCACTAGGCTAAGGCTGACAGAGGTAGATCAAGCAGTTACTTGGGTCATTTGCTGACATACCCCTGGAGCTATTGCTGTTAAAACCCAGCTGTGCAGAATAGCTTGGCCCATCTGGGTGCAGTCACACCTGGAGGAATCAGCCACAAACTGTAGATAATTGACAGCTCTGAATAGGCTGCTGAGGGCTAAATGTAGACAGCATGTGACACTGGCTTATACCAACCTCAGATACATCAGAGTCATATCCAAAGGGAGAACCTAGCATGCATGTACAGAACTCTGCTGAAATGGATCTCACTTTATTCTTATAATTACTTTCATTATTTTCCTTTTTCATAGTTTTGTTATTCTCTTTTTCTTTTATTTTTGGTTCTCTACGTTTTCTCTCAAATCCTCATTTTACCCTTACCTTTGATTACCTCATTGTTCCCATCTACTTTCCTTTTCTTATTTTTGTTATTTTTTGTCTTTCTTTGTCACCTTTTCCCATTTTCCTCTTTCAATTTATTAGTTGTATCAGTTCTCATCCCTTTTTTCCTCTCATAATCACTTCTCTTTCCTTTGGTATTCTTTTATTCTATTTAATTTTTATTTTTCTTTCTTTGTCCCATTCCCCTACTTTTCCCCTGCTCTTCCTGCTTTTATTCTTTTTGGCTCTTTTGTCATTGATATTGCTGTTGTGATTGCAGGGTGGTGCTTGCTTGAGTTTCATTTTTTGTATTGTTTTGCTTTGCTTTGTTTTGTTGGTACCTGCACAACAGCATAAAAGATATGATACGGGTAGAACTTCACAAACAGACAACCAGCAAGGAGGTACAACTAACAATGGGTCAACAAGAATCAAGGCCCAACTATAACAGGAGAGTCCACAAGAGCATCCAGATAAAGAGAGAAAGAAGACTGCACCTCTGAGTATGATAGTACTCCTACCAAATAAGGCTACCCTATAAGATAGGGAGAAAAAGTAGATCTATCTAATACATAGAAACAAACAAAAAAGAGACAGCTATTGTAAAATGGGGAAACTAAGAAACAACCTCCAAATAAAGAACTAAATGAAATCGAGGCAAGCAAATTATTAAAAAGACAGTTCAAAGTCATTGTTGTAAGAATGTTCAAAGAACATAAAGAGAACTATGCCAGTGTAAAGAAGGACATAAAAACTATAAATAGGCCTTGGCTGTCATAGATCAGTGGGTTGAGTATGGGCCTGCAAACCAAAGGGTGGCCAGTTGGATTTCTGGTCAGGGCACATGCCTGGGTTGCATACCAGGTCCCCAGAAGGGGGTGCACAAGAGGCAACCACACATTGATGTTCCTCTCCCTGTCTTTCTCCTTTCCTTACCTTCATTCTAAATAAATAAATAAATAAATAAACAAACAAACAAACAAATAAATAAATAAATAAATAAAATCTTTTAAAAATAAAAACAGCCCTCTTAAAAAAAACTATAAATAAGAATGAGATGGCAATGAAGACTAGAATATCTGAAAGGAAGAATACACTGTAAGGTATTAAAGGCAGGCTAAACAAAGCAGATCAAGTCAGCAATTTGGAAGACAAGGTAGGAAAAACACCTACTTAGAGCAACAAAATGAAAAAAAAAGATTAAAAAAGGGGAGGATAGATTAAGGGAGCTTTAGGACAACATGAAACATAACAATATGCATATTATAGGAATACCAGAATGAGAAGAAAGGGAAAAAGGAATAGAAAATCTGTTTGAAAAAATAAAGAAAGAAAACTTCCCTAACTTGGTGAAGGAAAAAGTCACACAAGTTTTAGGAAGCACAGAGAGTTCCAAGTAAAATGAATCCAAAGAGATCTACACCAAGGCACATCACAGTTAAAATGGCAAAGTTTAAAGAGAAAGAGCATCTTAAAGGCAGCAGGAGAGAAAGTTAGTTACCTACAAGGGAGCTCTGATAAGGCTGTCAGTTGATTTCTCAATAGAAGCACTATAAAGCCATAAGGGATTGACAGATACTATTTTATTAAAAAGCAAAGACCTGCAACCAACATTACTCTATCCAGCAAGGATCTCATTTAAATAGGATGACAAAATAAAGAGTTTCCCAGACAAAAATGAAAAGCAGAATGAGTACATTTCCACCAAACCTGCATTGCAAGGGATGATGAAGGAACTGCTTTAAGAAGAAGAAATAGAGAGAGGAATATGAGTACAAAGGAAAAAAAAGACAATGAATAAGAACCTATCAGAATAACCTTAAATGTAAATGGATTAAGTACTCTAATCAAAAGACATAGGGTGGCTGAATGGATAAGAAAACATTACCAGAATATATGCTGTCTACAAAAGACTCACTTCAGAAGAAAAGATATACACGTAGTAAAAGTTAAGGAATGGAATAAAATATTCCATGCAAATGAAGACAAAAAAAAAACTGAGATGGCAATACTGTCTGACAATAGATTTCTAAACAAAGGCCATAATAACAGACAAAAAAGTCACTACATAATTCTTAAAGGTGCAGCCCAAGAGAATATAAATGCTTGTAAACATTATTCACCCAATATAGTATCACCAAAATATATAAAAAACATCCTGGAGAATTTTAAGAAAGATAGCAACAGCAATATAGCCATAGTAGGGGATTTCAATACCACACTGTCAACAACAGACAGATATTCCAGACAGAAATCAACAAGGATATAGCAGCATTAAACACTACACTGGACCGAATGGATTTAATTGATATTTATCAGCATATCAACTCAAGCAAAATATACATTCTTTTCAAATGTGCATGGATCATTCTCAAAGATAGACCACATCCTATGTTCCTCAAACTAACACCTATCCTTCTCAAACTATTCCATAAAATTTAAGAAAGGGAAAATTTCCAGACTCTTTTTACAAGGCCAGTATTATCCTAATTATAAAACCAGCTAAAAACACAAAAAAGAAAGAAAATTACAGGCCAATATCTCTGATGAACGGAGATGCTAAAAAGTTCAACAGAATATTAGCAAACTGAATCCACCAATATATCAAAAAGATTATACTCCATGATCAAATGCAATTTATTTCAAGTATGTAAAGACAGAATAATATTCACAAATCAATAATTGTGATACATCACTTAAGAAAAATGAAAGACAAAAATCACATGATCATATTAACAAATGCAGAAAAATCATTTGATAAAATCCAGCACCCACTTATGGTAAAAAATTCTCAGCAAAGAGGGATTAGAGGGAGCACACATCAATATGATGAAGGCCATATACAAGAAACCTACTGCTAACATCATATTCAATTGGCAAAAACTAAATCTTTCCCTTAATATCAGGAACAAGACAGGGATAACTGCTTTCACAACTTTTATTCAACAGAGTTTCAGAAGTCCTAGCCACAATTATCAGATAAGAAGAAGAAACAAAAGTCATCCAAATTGGAAAGGATGAAGTAAAACTGTCATCATTCACAGACAACATGATATTGTACATAGACAACTCAATAGCAGGACACAAAGTTAATATTCAGAAATTGATGGCATTTTCATACACCAATAATGAACTTTCAGAAAGAGAAACTAGAAAAAATCCCATTTGCTATTGCAACAAAGAAATTAAAAATAAAGTACCTAGGAATAAATTTAATCAAGGAGGCAAAAGACCTGTACTCAGAAAACTTTAGTCCTCTAAAGAAAGAAATTGAGGAAGATGAAAATATGTGGAAGCATATGCCATGTTAATGGATTGGAAGAATTAACATTAAAATGTTCATAATACCCAAAGCAATCTATAAATTCAATACAATGTCTATGAATATATCAGTGGCATATTTCACAGAACTAGAACAAATATTCCAAAAATTTATACATAACATAAAAAGACCCCTAGTAGCCCCAGCAATCTTAAGAACAAAGTTGAAGTGCCACTGTAATCAAAACAGTCTGGTACTGGCTTATAATAGGCACATAGATGGAACAGAATAGAGACCCCAGAAATAAACCTACATCTTTATTATGGTCTATTAATATTTGACAAAGAAGGCACAGCCATACAATAGAATAGAGATAGTTTAATAAATGGTGTTGGGAGAACTGGACTGGTACATGCAAAAAAAAAAAAAAAATGAAACTAGGCCACAATCTTATACTGTGCATCAGAATAAACTCAAAATGGATAAAAGCCTTAAATATAAGTCATGATATCTGAAATACTCTAGAGGAACACATAGTTGTATAATTTCAGATATCCCATGTAGCAATATTTTTGCCAATATATCTCCTAGGACAAGGGATATAAAGGAAAGAATAAACAAAAAGGACTACATTAAATTAAAAAGCTTCTGCACAGCTAAAGGAACCATCATCTAAATGAAAAGGGAACCCACTGTATGGGAAAATATGTTTTCCAATGATACATTGGACAAGGGTTTAATCTCCAAAATATATAAAGAACATGTATGACTCAACACCAAAAAGACAAACAATCCAATTTAAAGATGATCAAAGGAACTGAATAAGTACTTCTCCAAGGAGGACATACAGATAGCCCATAGACATATGAAAAAATGCTCAACATCATTAGCCATCAGAGAGATGCAAATTAAAACCACAATGAGGTATCACCTCACACCTGCCAAATGACTTTCATTAATAAATCAACAAATAACAAATGCTGGCAAGGATGTGGGAAAAAAGTGAACCCTGGTGTACTATTGGTGGGACTGCAGAGTGGTGTTGCCACTGTGGAAAACAGTATTGTATTTCCTCAAAAAAATAAAATCCAAATTGCCTTTTGACCCAGTGATTCTGCTGCTGGAATGTACCCTAAGAATCCTAAAACACTAATTAAAATAAATGTATGTGCTTCTATGTTCATAGCAGCGCTATTTACAATAGCCCAGATCTGGAAAAGGCCTAATTGCCCATCAGTAGCTGTGTGGATAAAACAACTGCAGTACATTTACACAATGGAATAATCACAGCTGAAAGAAAGAAGGAATTTCTACCCTTTGCAACAGCATGGATGGAACTAGAGACTATAATGCTAAGTGAAGTAAGCCAATCAGTGAAAGGCAAATATCATATGATCTCACTTATAGGAGGAATCTAATGAACAAAATAAACTAATGAGCAAAATAGAACCAGAGGCATAGAATCATGGAACAGACAGTTATAAAAGAGGAGGGGGTGATTGACTGAAAGAAGGTGAAGTGATTAGTCAAAGAACATATATGAAGGACCCATGGACATGGACAATGGTATGGGGAATAGCTTTGGGAGTGGGGGGAAGGCTGGGTAGAGCAGGACAAAGGGGTAAATACTGTGGCACTGTAATAGAATAACAATAAAATATTTTTTAAATAATAAATAAATAAATACAGATTTTAGGCTGAATAGGCCAGGATATTTTCCTCTTAAAAGATCTCAGAGACATAGCATTAGCTGTTGTGGTATGTGCATATCATTGACCCACCAGTGGCTCTCATTTATTTCATTTATTTGGATACTTTTGTTTCATTTCAATAAATGTCAAGCTCTCATGCTTTCATATTGGTAGCTAATTACATTACTAAAATATAATAAATGATTACTAAATACAAAAGCCAGGTACCTCAACCATAACTCACTATATTTATAGATGAGGTGATGTTTATCCAGTCCTAATTCCCACCTGCTCAGAGGGGCTGCAACTCAAGAGCAGAGTCACATGAATGCTATGAGAAAAACCTGAGGCAGGCTTACTTGAAGACAGTCATTCTCGATAGTTTGGCTAAGGCACATGGATATGTGACCATACCTCATGCAGTGGGTTGGAAGTGGCTTCTTACTATTAATAAATTCTGCAAATTCATTTTTGAAGGGATCTTAATTGGTTAGGGGCAGTTCTCTAACAAAGCCTAAAAGGCATATATGCCTATAGGAGCTAGGCAGGTAATACAAGTTAGTTAACTAGATTCACCTCTCAGTGCCTAAGCACACAGTGACACATTGATGAAGGTAGAGACATAACTTCCTGCAGGGTTCTAGCTGCCATTATTTGGTCCTAGTTTATTGTTGCCATGTAGCATTAGGGAGCCTGTTTGGTCCAATTATTCCATCTTTTCTTTTTTAGGAAAACCAGAAATTCATAAATCTCCAAATTTTTTATATGTATAACCCTTTGAACTTTTGTTAAAAGCTATGGCTGAAGACTCTATTCTGTTTACAAGACACCAGTTTGAAACCAGACCCTAAAATTCCATTATTCTCATGGACTTCATTCTCACATGCTTCCACTATAGTAGAAAAAGTGGTGGAGATAGAGTCAGCTTGCAGTTCATTGCACATAATCTGCAGCCTATCTTACTTTTGCCACTGAGAATACTATAGTTACAGAAATAGACATCAGTTATCCTTGATTGAGGGCATGCAAGGGTACAATAAGCTGTCAACCACTGTACTACAATAGAGTAAGTGGATTAAACTTCCATAGATTCCAACTTTGGGGTCACCAATGTAGTGTGGGAGAAAAATTTAGGGACTAGAAGAAAGCAGATCCCACAGCTGGTACTGAAAGACTTGACAAGCTTGTACATTTAGTTAAAAGAATTCTGGGTACTGGCTGCCCAATGAAAAATGGCCTCTTATCCCACCTTCCACACACATCCTTCCACACTGTGAATTCTTAATTTCTTTGTCTCTTGACCTGTATCTTCCTCAAGATAGCCAGACTAAGGAGCTCTCATAGTTTTTCACCCCTCTAACCTGTGCCATTTACCTCACCACTGTCACAGTTCCCTTTTTTCCTTTCACATTTCAGGACTAAAAAACCCTGTACATACTGAAAAGAGCTCTACAATTATAATCCAAAAGAGCTCCCCCACAAAATTCAAGTCTTTGCTCTTCACTTGTAACCTCTCCCTCTGAGTTTTCACATCTGTAAAATGGAGATTGTTATACAAAGTTTAAAGGTGATGGGAGAACTAGGAAAATAGAAAAGAAAATGAAAATGTTTTTTAAATATAAAGCAGTAGGTAAGCTATTGTTATTATTATATTTTCAGATTACTCCTACTGTGTGTCACCTAAAAGCTCCATGTGTCTGTGCTAGCCCCACTCAAGGCAAACAAAAAATAAAGTTAAAAAGCCAAAGTATCATTTTATAGTCTCTTTCTGGAAAGCTCAAAAACTAGACAAATACTTTCTCATCTCTGTAGAAGTCCCCATTTGCCATTGCTAATGTTTTTAAACCACTGGCAAAATGCCAGTATAATCCACACTTGAGCAATGCCATTGACACAAGCAAGTAATTGCATGCTGGAGAAGGTACCTTGCTGATGTCCAAAATGTTTATTTGTAATTTGAATTGCTAATAGCCTGAGCCATCCGGTGTGCAAGAAAATTTTCAGCAACTACACACAATGTCATCACCAGGCCACAGTTTCTCCACATGCAGCCCTCTTGTATTCTGGGCTAATCATCCAAGGAAACTCACAGGTAACCCTATTACTGCAGAGTTGTGACCTTTCATGCCTGGTTTTACACACAACTCACTGATAATGTGACTAAGTACAGTTGCAGTTGTTAAAAAACAGGGAGTCTAAAGTCTACACTGGTCACCTTGAAGATAGCCCAGGACAAGATTCTAGAGTAAATGGTTTAAGACATTTTTGTGAACATTTAAGGAAACAGTAGTCACCAGGAACCAGCTTGGGTTCACTGATAAAAAAATCATACTTACATATCTTTTTCTAATTAGCCTCACTATTTTCTTTAACTAGTCTGAAGGATTTTAAAAAGATGATGAACATGTCTAGACTTTAACAATATATGAGTCCAGGACAAAGATTAGCAAACTATGGCTCTTAACTAAATCTGATCAGTAGCTCGTTTTTGTAAATGAATAAAGTTTGATTATAACTCAGTTATTTGTTTACATGTGGGCCACAGCTGCTTTTGCACTACAACAGTTCAGTAGCTGCAACAGAAATCTAATGGCTCAGAAAGCCTAAATTATTTCTCTTTGCCCTTTATATTGTTTGCCAACCCCTGTCCATTATGAAGACTGAGTGATATTTAAAAGTTGTGAGTTGTTTGCAACCATAATCATAATGAATAATTATATTCAAATGTTTCTAGTTTGTGGAATCATTGTATTCTGGAGAAAGATTCCTAATAGCAGAAACCCAAACTCTGTCCCAGCCATGTCCTCTGAATTGTTTTATAATCAACTGTGTGAAAGAGGGTATCAATATGGTATGCAGACAGTTGGACTCAAGGTTCAAATTCATGGAAAAAGAATAAATGGATCAAGAATGAAAAGTGTAATTTAAACATTGAAGTTCTTTCAATTAGAAGAGAGATTAAATTAGCTACTGAATAGTGCATAGAATTTATAACTAAACTTATTTCAGTTTAATATAAGAACAATTTACCCAACAGACTTTCACACTAATGAGTTTCTTGCTATGAATGGTGTCCTGCAAGCATTCCAGGCCAGGCAGATTAATGTGGGATTTGGGCAGCTGGAAGAAAATATGCCTGGATATCTGACATGCTTTTATTTCAGGATGGGGCTATATGAGCAGGTGGAAAGTCCCGACTCCCTTATATACTAAGTGAACACAAAACTGGCTGGGTACCAACATTGGTTATATAACAAAGGTTGATTCTATGCACGAGGCCCTTGCTCAAGGTTATATGAACACTACCAAGTCAAGGTTGCCCAGATATCCTGGTGAGAGAGCCTGACTGACTCCATGGTCCCTACAAATGGTACTCAAAGATAGAACAGAAGGACTTTTAGTAGTGACATATATAGAAGGACTCATGCCTAAGCAATCTTGTACTTTTCAGAATTTATGATTATCTGAGCCTGATTTCTTATCAGTATAGAGAGAACAGATAATTAGAGATACTCTGAAATGTCAGACTCTAAGATGTGACAAATTCTTAAATGCTGAAGAGCAATTCAAACTGCCTATATTCAGATCAAACATACAGATGTCCCTTAAATGCTCCAGAAGCATTTGTCACTAGCAAAGATAGGTCTTCCTTCCCAATTTCAGCAGCATCTGTATCTGCAAAGTACAAAAATTTGGCCACACCTGGAGCAAGCCAGCTTGATTGCTAATCAGTCAGGTTCAGCAACACTGACATGCAGATGGAAATGACTCGGTCTCAGGAATTTTATAATAAACATCAACATTTCCTCATGGAGACTAGCCAAAAGACTTTAGGGATGTTCAGGCAGGAATAACTATAACTGCAAGAATAAACCAGCTGGAAGTTTGCTAGCAAAGAAATAGAAAACAAATAGGTCAATAACAAAGGGCTGAGGGCAGAAATTGGTTCAAATTGTAACATAGAGCAAGCCACTGAGTATTTTAGCCAGGATATCTCCACAACATTTACAATGGTTTATCATATCAAAAATGCCATCTAATTATATACTAGATTTTAAAAGACAATAATATGTATGGGTAGTGAGATAGTCAATAAATGAAAATTCATCTAGAGAAAAAATTCTCAACTATATTTTACATTTCATTTTTAACTTGCTACTTATGATCTCAACTTCTCGACAGTCTTTAGACAGACATTCCAGGAATGTCTAAATAAAGATCATCAAACATCCCCTTGCTCTGTTGCAATTTTTTTTTCATTCTGTGGCAGAAAATTGTTAAATGAAAACAGCCAGCACCAACTGAAAGGTTCCACGTTCTTTGGTAATTAATTAGTTGTTGCAGGAAATTTATCAGAAGTCTGATGGCAAAATGCAGATCACTGACCCAAATACCCTAAGGATCTGAGCAGTACCTACATAGATATAAAAGCCACCAAAAATGTGTGGCCTATTTGGAGGGACATTAGCTCCATAAGGTAATACCACCCCTAATACAGTGGTTACCAACTCTAAAAGGTCCAATGCCCTCTTCGGAGGTCACTTTACCCTTCTGAAACAAAATTCGTCGATAGTATAACCTCTCTATATGTGTAATTCCAAAAAATATACAAAATTCACAAATTAAAAGAAATAAAATAAATGTGCTGGCACACAATGTCAGAAGATATAATGATATACTTAAAGGTTTGAGCATACTTACAATGACTAAGTTTAGATGTAAGAGAAGTGAAATTTACCCAAATGCTGTTGTCAAATGATATTTTAGAAGACAAAATAAGTAAAAGGATAGACATGTATATATAAAACCAAGGATGCAACATCTGTAAATAAAAACTGAAACACATAAGTGTATTGCTGACTCAAATCCACAATCATATTCCTATTGGTGATGTGATTTGTCTAAAATGGTGACAAATTCTTGGTAAAATTTAGAACAAAACAAAACAGGACAATCTTTCCCCTATTAACAAGGCAGTTGCACTCCTGAGTAATATTAGTATATATCAAAATCATGCCAGCATAAGTGTCCATCAATTGATGAATGGATGAAACAAAGTGTACCTTGTTCATGCAATAGGTCATTCTGCCTTTACTCATACAAAGAAATGAAACATTGATACATGCTACAGTGTTGATGAATTTAAAGACATCATGCTGAGTGAAAGAAACCAGACAGAAAAGGTTACATATTGTGATTCATTTATATGAAATGTCTAAAATAGGTGAATCTATAGAGACAGAATTTACAGGGGCTCCAGAGAAAGGAGAATAGGGAGTGACTGGTAATTAACTATTGGGGGTTAATTAAAATGGTCTGGACTTAGATAGATGTGATGGTTGAACAACCTTGTAAATATACTAAAACCCGTTGACTTCCACATCACTTTAAAAGGGTGAATTTTATGGAATGTTAATTATACTCCAATTTAAAAACAAAATACAAAAATTAATTTTTGTATCTGTTTATTTCAAGGCTCAGATCATTTTAAACAGATTTTTCCCTTACACTAATATTCAGTACTTCATCAGTAATTCATTTGGTTAATAATTCTCCCTTAAGCATAAATATCTTATGCCCTTCATGATATACAGGAGTTGTGGGCTGGGGTAGAGGCCCTTCATGATATACAGGGGTTGGGGTAGAGGCAGCCCATAACCCCTGTAACAACCAAGGAATCACTGCACAAGTTTCCACATGATCCTTAAAAGTATAGTATTTCCCTTATTGAGAACTACAGTTGTAATTGCATGTAAAAATAATATAAATATAAATACTTTGCACTACGACTTTATGGATTTCCAAACTGACAGTTAGCTACCACATACACCAATTCAAGAAAATTCAAGCTTTATCAGTTGATTCTTTCTCCTACCTCTCCCACCCAAACCACCTAACTTTTTTTAATGGATTTCATTGATTATACCATTACAGTTGTCCCATTTTATCCCCCTTTTACTCCCCTTCACCCTGTAACACCCTTCCCACCAGCATTCCCCTACCTCAGTTCATGTTTGTGGGTCATACATATAAGTTCTTTGACTTCTCCATTTCCTATGTTGTTTTTAACTCCCCCCTGTCTGTTTTGTACCTACCATTTATGCTTCTTATTCCCTGCACCTTTTCTCCCATTCTCACCACTCCTCTTCCCCCTGATAACCCTCCATGTGATCTCCATTTCTGTGGATCTGTTTCTCTTCTAGTTACTTGCTTAGATCATTTATATATTTTTTTAGGTTTGGTTGTTGATAGCTGTGAGTTTATTTTATTGTTCATAGTATTGATCTTCGTTTTCTTAGGTAAGTCCCTTTAACATTCTATATAATAATGGCTTGATGATGATGAACTCCTTTACCTTCACCTTATATGGGAAGCACTTTATCTGCCCTTCCATACTAAATGATAGCTTTGCTGGATAGAGCAATCTTGGATGCACATCCTTGCTTTTCATGATTTGGAATACTTCTTTCCAGCCCCTTGTTGCTCACAAGGTTTCTTTTGAGAAATCAGCTGACAGTCTGATGGGAACTCCTTTGTAGGTATCTTTCTCCTTTTCTCTTGCAGCTTTTAAGATTCTCTCCCCTTTAATCTAAGGTAATGTAATTATGATGTGCCTTGGTGTGTGTTTCCTTGCGTCTAACTTCTTTGGGACTCTCTGAACTTCCTGAACCTCCTGGATGTCTATTTCCTTTGCCAGATTAGGAAAAATTTCCTTCATTATTTTTTTAAATAGATTTTCAATTTCTTGGTCTTCCTCTTCTCCTTCTAGCACCCCTATGATTCAGATATTGGAACATTTAAAGTTGTCCTGGAGGTTTCTAAGCCTCTCCTCAATTTTTTGAATTCTTGTTTCTTCTGTTCTGGTTAAATATTTCTTTCTTTCTTCTGTTCCAAAGAATTTATTTGAGTCCTGGTTTCCTTCCCTTCACTGTTTGTTCCTTGTATATTTGCCTTTATTTCACTTTGCATAGCCTTCTCTTTTTCCTCTATTTTGCAACCATACTGAACCATTTCTGTGAGCATCCTGATTATCAGTGTTTTGAACTCTGCATCTGATAGGTGAGCTATCTCTTCATCACTTAGTTGTATTATTTCTGGAGCTTTCATCTGTTCTTTCATTTGGGCCATATTTTTTTCTCTCCACATGCCCATTACATAGTAAGGAGTGGAGCCTTAGATATTCACCCACATGGGGCAACCCATGTCTCTGCGTTGTGGGGCTGTATGTGAGAGAGGGGTCTGAGAGGGAATAATGTGGCTTGCTCAGCTCTTGACCAACTTCACATCACTTCCTCCACCATGCACAAGCAAACTGAATCCTTCTGGAGCTGATTTTCATGTGTGTGGTTTTGTGTGCATTCTAGGGTCTCTCCACAAACTCTCCTGTGAGGCTTGGAATTTCTCCTAGCACCTCAACTCCCACAGGTTTTTTCAATAAGAGATTTTTAGGCTTTATTTCCCCATGCTGAAATCCTGGTTTACAGGGTCTGCCTCACTCCCTAGTTGTTCATCTTGGTTTATCTGCATGCAAATGTGGGACTGCCTGTTCCTCCAGCCACCGCCTCACCCACCCCAGTCCTCCAGCCGCTGCCTTGCCACTAGTCCTCTCCACCCCAGATGCCTGTCTCCACCCCGCCTACCAGTCTGGATGAATGTCTATTCTTTAATTCCTTGGTTGTTGACATTCCATAAAGTTCATAAAGTTCAATCTTCTGGCAGTTCTGGTTACTTTTGTTTTCAAATTTGTTGTCCTTCTTTTGGTTGTGAGAGCAAGCAAAGCATATCTACTTATACCTCCATCTTGGCAGGAAGTCCCAATCCACCTAACTTTTAAGGCAGCAGGGAAAAATTTTCTCTTATCCAGTGACTCATGAAGTATTTGAAGGGTTGCTTGACTTTTTTAAAGTAAGTATTATGCCGTGGCTCATGTGGCTCAGTGGATTGAGTGTCATCCTGCAAAGCAAGGGGTCACTGGTTCGATTCCCATTCAGGGCCCATGACTGGGTTGCAGGCCAGGTTCCCAGTGGGGGGCACATGAGAGGCAACTGTATCTTGATATTGCTCTCTCTCGTTCTCCCTCCCTTCCACTCTAAAAATAAATAAAATATTTTAAAAATAAATAAAGTAAGTATTATTAAGATGAACAGTATTTCTCAGAATTTGCAGCATCCTTTAGATTCAAAATGATATTTCTCAGGAGTTCAACAACTTTATAGTTCAATAATACTTTTAGGTAGAGGATGAACAACAAATAAACAAAAAAATTTTCAGCTATTTAGATGTTTTCTTTTTCTCAAATTTTTTTATTCTTACTTCTTTTTCATTAGAAACAGTGGTTAAGGGAGCCTCAAGACACAAAATGGCTCCAAATGTGAAACTGGGTACCTGACTGCCTTCAGAGTTAAAGAAGCACCACAGGCTGCAAGTGTCACCAAAACCAGCAAAGAATCCTCCCAGTTTTTCTTTTCATGAACTGGCCCCTTCCAAGTTCTGAAGGCTGAAAACCATGATCTAAGTCAGTAATGTCTAAACTAAGTTTTGGCACACACAAGGATATCTCTAATTGTTTCATGAGAATCTAAAATTCTAAAAATGCTTCATTTTTATTTACATTTTTTTCAAAATAAAATGTAATCCTAGACTAATTTAAAAGAGATGATCAATAGAACCCAACATTTCTCAAAAGCAATATTCCAGCCCGCTGGTCACTGGCCACATCACTGTGAGAATGAGCTCTGCAACCTCCTATGAACTGTTTCCACTTGTGGGATGGGATTTTGATAAGACAATTATTTAGCTTAAATATTGACTATCTGACTCCAAAGAGAGGAGAAAAGAAGACATTTTATTTTAAAATACCTTTCTCTTCTTAAACACCACAGAGAATTTTTTAATGCCATAGTATAATTAGAGACATGTCCTGTATTTCCTAGTAATAATAATTCCATTTGTTTTTCTATTTATTTACACATTCATTGGTTTATTTCTGTATTTTCCCTGACTGTAGATCAAACCTGCAACCTTGGCATATCAGAACAATGCTTTCACCAACTGAGCTATGAGGCCAGGTCTAAGCCTTATTATTAAATTAACATTAATATTACTATTATTCATCATTCCTATTACAGTCTTGAGAACAATCTTAGGCACTTTCTGACTAGAAAACACAAATGTGGCATTGCATCAACAGTGCTACCTCTTTCCACAGAGCATGTTTATGGTATGAATGGACATGATATATTTTCTCTTGACTAGAACCACAGTTCATGAAGCTCACCAAAACGTTTATTCCCCAGAATGGAGGAAGTTTGTGAAGGTGGTGCAGAGTAAATACCTTATAAAGAACAAATCTTATTTTAGCAAGCCCGTTTTGATTGGGCAGAGGTAGAAGGTAAAGATAAAAAGGAGACTTTTTAAAAGTTTTTCTCAGGTTAGACTAGCTTTTCCTGGGAGAGGATTAAGCCCATGTAGGTATCTTAACCACTGTCAAGCATTTTGCTGTAACACAATAAGTTAATGTTTTTTCCTGCTGAATGGAAATATAAAATAAACACAATATCTTAAGCATGTTCCAAGTAGATGGCTGCAATTGTAGTGTTTAAAATGCCCTAGTACTCTTCAGCCATTAGCTGTTTTCATCTAACACAGCTCCTATTACAATATGATTTAATGAAGCTGGGAATAAGTGGGAATTTACTGAAAACTCAAGCAATTATTTTGTTCTTTAAATAAGGTAATAACATTTACATAACAAGATGAAATAAAATGGTTCTCTTAATGACTCTTTAAAGAAACAATTGATTGAAAAAATGACTGTGACTCAAATTAATTTGAAGGAAAAGGTATTTCAGTAAAAGAATAGCACACCTGTGCATGTTGTTCCCTATTCCTGAAGCTGCATCACCTAATAGATAGGCAGGGACCTCTGGGGTTATGTAGATATAGGTGGATGCCACAATGTGAATCATCTGAATGAAAAGCTAAAAGTGAAATCAGCCAGGTTTTAACAGGTTTAGATATACAATTTTCTTATGCCAAATAGGTAAATCATGGGTTAACAATTTTTTCTTGTAAAGGGCAAGAAAGTATTTATTTTAGACTTTGCAGGCAACTACTGAACTCTCTCATCACATCATGAAAGAATGCATAGATGATACATAAACAAAGGCACAGGTCTATACTCAAACAGAATGGATTTATAAAATTATTTACAAAAAGAATCAGTAGGACAGATTTGGTGTGTGAGCCATAGGTTACAGGCCTCTGATATAGATGAAGACAGACTACCTTGCTTTCATGTTAGAAGCTGGCACAAAATTGCAGATGTGAGAGGAATTGTGGAGATTATAGAATAATTTTCTTTAAAAAATGGCTCAGGTATGAGGTCAAAGTTCAAATTTCTAAAGAGCAAAAACTTTTAGTTACATAGAAACACAGGTGTATAAACAGGTTTGAAAGTGCTGAGTGTAACTAAGCAGAAAGAACCTGCCTTCCAATGTAAAAGGTCCCTGTTATCAGTTTTACCTGATTGTCACCAGCTGGAAATGCCCAGTAACTCCTCCCCTGATGGTTCGGTGAAATCTCTGTTTTTAAACAGTGAAAAATAATTGAAAATTTTTAAGACAACACACAGGCAAAACAAAACAAACCTTGGGACATCCATAAAAATATCGGTAGGCACAAAGATTCCCAGTAAATACAGGATGAGCAAAAGTAGGTTTATAGTTTTTTTGTATGTAAAAAGACATGCAGGCCCTGGTGGGTGTAGCTCAGTGGATTGATCTTGGGCTGGGAACCAAAGGGTTGCTGGTTTGATTCCCACTCAGGGCACATGCCTGGGTTATGGCACAGGTTCCTAGTGCAGGGCACACAAGAGGCAACCACACATTGATGTTTCTCTCCCTCTGTTTCTCCTTCCCTTCCTCTCTCTCTAAAAATAAATATTTTTTAATGTGTTGAGAAAAAAAAAAAGACATGCAGGCCCTGGCTGGTGTGGCTCAGTTGGTTGGAGCATCATTCAGTAACCTAAGTGTTGCAGGATCCATTCCCTGTCAGGGCACATGCCTGCGATGCAGGTTCAGTCCCTAATTAGGGTACATTCGAGAGGCAACCCATCAATGCTTCTCTCTCACATCAAGTCTTTCTCTTCCTTCCTCTCTCTCAAAAAAAGAAAGAAAGGAAGGAAGGAAGAAAGAAAGAGAGAGAGAAAGAAAGAAGAAAGAAAGAAAGAAAGAAAGAAAGAAAGAAAGAAAGAAAGAAAGAAAGAAAGAAAGAAAGAAAGAAAGAAAGAAAGAAATCCTTAGGCCCTGACTGATGTAGCTCAATGGATTGGGCATCATCCCATAAAGCAAAAGTTCATTGGTTTGACTCCCAATGAGGGCATATGCCTAGATGGCAGGTTCGATCCCTAGTTGATGCATGTGGGAGAGGCAACCAGTCAGTGTCTCTCTCCCTCTCTTTCTCCCTCCATTCCTTCTTCCTCTCTCTCTAAAAATAAATAAATAAAGTCTTTTTTAAATGTTCTTGGGTGAAGATAAAAAAGAAAAGGAAAAAACATGCAGGTTATAATTATAACAACAGCTTAATCAACTCTGTTTCAAGTACTCATCACTGTAAACCTACTTTTGCCCCACCCAGTATTATTTTGGAAAGAAAGGATAGGAAATGAGGGACGGAGAGGAGAATGCAGGCATTCTCCTGAGAGGGAGCAAAATGAAACAGGCAAAGGCAGAAAAAGTCAAAAATACAAATGGTCAAACCTACCTTAAACCACCAGTTTTCAAATTCTGGGCAAGAGGCTACATCC
>PVKM010004302.1:0-52781 GCA_004027735.1 Carollia perspicillata
TAACTAACTAACTAAATAAATAAATAAATAAATGGGTAAGTTAAAAAACAGATGAGGACATAAACAAAGAGAACTTATATTCCATGTAGTGACTAGTACATAGGCTAAAGAGAAAAATAAGAAGGACTTTGAAAGAGGCAGTCTCAACAGTGGAACATGCTTCTTCACATAGCACAGTAAGTATTCAAATAAAGATTTGACTACCAATAAAGACACTGTAAAATACAGGCCTTGTTTAGTGAGACATTGGTCTAAACCAGTGAATTTCAATGGGTGTGCCACAGAATTTTTAAAACATGCAATCCCCGACCATTTAGCCAGGGGCTCTGACTTCTTTTGCCTTAGACTGTCAAATAAAAATATGACAACAGCCAACACAACAATAGTCACATGGTGTGAATGAATCAAAACTATACCTAGTTTTTGTTAGATCAGGAAAAATATACTTTTGTTGTGACCCAGAATTTTAATAATCAGCATATGTGTGCTATGAGATAGAAAAGGTTGACAATCGCTGATCTCGACAACCTCAGAAATACAAAATCTAACATTACAGGTGTTTGAAATAATAGTTCAACAGATTAAAAGTGGAAACTATCTGGGTTCGTAAATGCTGTTGTTAGTATTCTCTCCTTTGGATAAGAGCCTTTGCACTTCTCACTTACGATATTCTTCATTTCCCAAAAGATTATCAAACTGCATCAGTCAAAAGAAGCTTGGTGAGGCTGCGGCAATAAACTCTAAATCTCAAAAGCCTGAAACAACGAAGGATTGTTCCTAACTCAGATCTCACGCCTGTTTTGGCTCTACTCTGGCGGTCCTCAGCAAGACACCCAGACTGATGGACTCTGTCACCTGGCGCGTCGCGTGTGTCCAGTGCCCGGGAACAGGCACAGGACAAACAGTGCAGTGTGACGCGTGCTGCTTCCATTCACGTTCCTTTGCTCAAAACAAGAGTCACCTTGTTAGACAGAAATTAATTTACTTTTTGTTGTGTGGATTTAACAACTTATAACCTAGTCAGAGAATGTTTTTCAATTAAACTATTCTCTCTAAAATGACCCTACCCCATATGCAACAAATGTGTGTGCTTTGTAAAATGTCAACATTAGAATGCAGAATTAATCATCTAGGACTTTGAATCTAGTGACCAAATATCTATGACTTGCTTCCTATATGCCAGGCTCAGCGCAGATCACGTACGATGCAATATGAGGTGAATAAAGCATAGTCCTTGCCTTTGAAGCATACTCGCACTAATGAAAGAGATGTGGGGAAGTAAATAGTCCATAATGAGAGGTGTATTTGGTGCAGTGGCAGAGCCATTCATTCTGCACGGAAGGGTCAGAGATCGCTGCCTGGATACTTAAGGAACATTTAAAAGGGCAAATGAGAATGGATCAAATAACACATGGCAGATGAGAGGTGGCAAGCTGGGCTTCTGCTGCTAACAGAGGCCACAGTATTCGGAAAGTCGCGGAAGCACGTAAATGCATTGCGTTGCACTGAGACAGAAAGCCTTTAGTTGTGATTACGAAGGCAGCACCCAAAGAGGGTAGCAGAGATGGATCCAAAGGCAAACCAAGGCCAGGGTGTGAAGAGCTTGAGCATGACATTGTCTTTCTTGAGAATCCAGTTTTCAGAAAGTTCTGGTGTTGTCTCTTCAGAGGTATTCGAGGTAAAAAATATCAAATATTTTATAGTATATTAGAAAATATCTTAAAATCTGCACGTATCCTTACGATGACTGTCATATAATACTTTGAGATATTGCCAAAATATGTGAAAAATAAAAGTAGGCTGTATTTATATACCACATATAAATATTTAAAATCTAAGCTAGTTTCTTTAAACAAAGAGATCTCTATATTCCATAAACACAGAGACCACAAAAGATTGAAGAGAAATATATGTGTAAGCAATGAATTCAACACTTAAATTTCACTCTATTCAAGTCCAAAGGGAACAGCCTGCCACAGTCGAACTCGGATGACCCCAAGTTGCACAAGGAAGCCCTTTATGTTACTCGAACCTGAAAATCTCAACCAGGAGTTTACAACGTGCAAAACCAATCTGAAAATAAACTCCAACTCCAAATCATTCCATCCTGAAGTCACCGAACTTCATGTTCTCTGACCCTATTCACTTCTGAATTACTTTTGAATCCAGAGCTGTTTTGATTTCCAAGGCTACGCTGTCTGGTTCCTAAAAAATTAATCATAATCTTTTAATAGAAAAGGTCATGCCCCAAATAGCTGACTAGTTCGATTGCTTCATACTAATAGTCCATTCTACTAAGAAAACCCACAGTAGGTGTGATAAATTTAGTAGAATGGTGGAAATCTGAGAGAAACCCTGGGTGATACTGGTTAGCAACAGGGACAATATATGAAGCTTCTGTAACAGTCCCCAAGTTAAAAAGGTTCTCAAATATTTTCCAGGTACCTTTCCTAGCAATTAATTTTTTTCCTTTGAAATTATATATTAACCAATGAAACTAAAAAAGAGGAGGAGAGGGAGAAGGGGAAGGGAGAGGAGGGGGAGGGGAGAAGAAAAGGGGGAGGGGGGAGGAAACAGAGAAGGAGGACGAGGAGGAAAAGGAGAGGGAGAAAAAACGGAAATTTTAACATAACTCTGTTCTACATGTGGTATGTATTTGCATATGTGGGCCCTCAGAAACATGAGGTTTTTAGTAACCAACATGCCTATATCGAGAAATCAGGAATCAAAGAACCTTTAGGATGGCCAAACGTCTACGGCCATACCACCCTGGACACGCCCGATCTCGTCTGATCTCGGAAGCTAAGCAGGGTGGGGCCTGGTTAGTACTTGGATGGGAGGATGGCCAAACTAACTGCCATTTAAATGGACAATGCAAAGAAATATTCTTTTACAGGTTGCCTCTATAAAAACTTCTAACAGAATATTGCTTATGAGAAAGGAATCCTTCAATAACAATCTCCTATATAGCAATCAAATATCCTGTTATTTCAAAGAGTTCTACATGACATTGGGAGTGGAACTGACAGAACTCAGGTTTCTGTGCAGAACGGATACTGTATCCCTCAGCTCAGGCTACCATAACAAATACCATGGACTGAGCAGCTGAAACTATAGAAACCTATCTCCTCGCAGTTCTGGAATCCAGAAGCCCCCACTCAAGGTGCAGGCAGGCATATTTGTTTCCTGCTGTGGGCTCTCTTGCTGTCTACATCCACCTTCTTGCTTTGTCCTTGTGTGGCCTGTGGCCTTCCCTCTGTGGGGCACAGAAGGAGCCAGCTCTGGGGTCCCTCTTCCTGTAAGGACACAGGTCCTGTCAGATGAATGCTGCGACTTTATGACTTCACCTAATTGTAATTATTTCCTTATAGGCCCTATCTCCAAATATAGTCATGTTTGGGGTTAGAAGTGTAACATACGAATTTAAAGGGGACACAATACCGCCCATACAAGGTGCTTAACTGGAAATACGTAAAACCTCCTACTATCTTCCTATTCCTTTTGGAAAAAGTTACACTAAACCTAGAGATATTAGTACCAGTTGACAGAAGTTTCCACAGAATGAAAAACTTAAAAGAAGTGAGGATATGTTACCTCGCTACCTTCTCATTGGGAAGCAGCCCATAGAGAATCCACCAGTTCCACCCACCATACCCCCATAATACTTTGAACGCAATAATATCTGTCACTAACTCTCCGGGCCTTCCTAGCCCAATTTGTCAAACTGTGCTATAGTTTGTGCCCCACACCCTTGTCTGAGCAGTGCGACTAATGAGACTGCATACCAGTCAAGCGGAAGAGGCACTGCTTTAGAGAGTACCATAAAGATCTACCGAAAGTCTATAAATAAGGGCAAAAACTCAAATGTATAAAATACAGAGTAATGTTATAGCAAGAGTGTCATGAAATGATCAGGTGAGTCTTCGCAGCTAGCTAGCTACCTGGCTGGAAGTTTTAGGATTCTGAGAGTCAATCATCAGTTATGTAGTTTCTGAATGTTGGTTATTGCTGGCTGCATTAATCAGTGCACTTGTCATAATTATCAGCTAAATGACTAAGGATTTCCAAGGTGTGTTTGGTAACTAACCTTTGTTTAGCATACCTTCTATGAAGAACTGAAATTCCTGTTTCCTCCTTCCTGAAACCTCTAAGATCATATGCTTTTCAGACTATGACCTGATCATGTCCTGAAGTCTAAGGGTGAAATATAGTAACAAGAGTGAAGATGCCAGAAATGGACAGACAAGAAAGAGTAGGCTTCGGGGTGTGGGGCAAAAACTTACCTTTCTAGCTAGATCTGGTTTCAAATTCTTGTTTTCCCACTTCCTGGTTAAGTCACCTTAAACAAAGCATTCATTTCTTTCCCCTAAGCCCCAGGGTCCTTATCTGAAATCAAATAAAAATACCTACTTCATAGGGCCATCCTGAACAGTAAAGGCCATAATATTTGGGAAGCACTCAGCATCACTATTTGTATATCCCAAGGCAGCCCCAAATGGTAGTGATCATTAGTATTAATGTCACTAGCAATTATGCTCACAATAAGTGAGTTTCCACCATCTGAACAGTTTCATGCTTGTGGAATATTTGTAAATTCATGTTCAAACTCAAGGACAAGCCTGTAAAGATCTTTAGACAAGTTTCTACCTAATCTAAAATATCACTACAAACATACTAAGACTATATACTAATACACTAATTCAGGTATACTAACTCCATGAGACTCTATCATTCAAGGTTATTCAGTAGAAACCTAACTCCACGTAGGCATTAGATTCAGAATGAGATGAGAGGACTACAGTTTCCCTGGCACTTTACTTACAATACATAAGCAAGTCCTCACAGTAATTCTGATTTCCCAGATGAGGGCACAGAGGTTCAGGAGGTTAAATGAATTGTTAGAGCTCTTCCAGCTCCTAAGTAGTTATGCTAAATTTTAGATGACACCTTAATAAAGATCACTGTTGAGTACCTTGTAGTTGAGGAGTTGGCAAATATTTTTGTAAAGGTCCAGATATGTTAGCCTTTGCAATGCAACTTGACTTTGCCTCAAGGATACAACTCTGCTTCCTGAAAGCTGTTGGCAAGAGGTGAACAAATATACATGGCTGTAATCCAATAAAACTTTATTTATAAACACAATAGCAAGCCAGATTTGACTCACAGGTTGCAGATTGTTGACCTCTGTTCCAGTTAATGGTTATATTGTCACCTAATGTTTAACAGGGATGCTTAAGCATTAAAGAAAATTGTGTTTATCTGTGTGTCTCCCTAACAGAATATCTTGAATTATAATTGTCTAAGTCATAGTTAAAAGCATTTTCCCCAAATTCATTAAAAATTGTGCTTCATTGTGTATCATTAGCTTAAAACATATATTTGGTCACTCAAACATATTTTAGATAGACTGCCACAATGATCACAATATATATTCAATGAACAAATGAATGAATAACCAAATAATAAAGAGGTTTTTAATTCATACTGAAGCAGAACATCTGCATCATAATTTGCTTCCTATTGAGATAAATTTGTCAGATTTTTATCAGACTTCTCCTATAGTGACAGGTGCTCTGCTAAGAGAGAAGTTACACAGAAGAATAAAACCTAATTTTTCCTTTCCAAAGATTTCAAGTACAAAAGGAAAATAAACTACACAAGCATGGGAAGTACTGCATTTATGGAAGTTATGTTGACTCAGGCTACTCAGATGCAGTAAATGGATTATTATAGGAAGAAGCCTTAAATTTAGTTTCCTACAATGCCAATTTATATTGTACAACAACTAAAGAAGTGCAAAAATGTACCCTTCATACAGCAAAATCAAATTATGTCTACAGTTAGCTAAGAATTAATTGGTTTCAGGAGAGTAAAAACTAGAAAGAACAACCTTTATCAAATATATTTTCCTGGCCATCCCCTTGTTTTATTTTTAAAAACTGGTGGTAGTATTCTCAAACTTCACATTGGCTCCCTGGGCCCAGCATGATTGTGGAAGTGAGTCATATAATTCTATCCTTTATACCTTATATTCTTTATTATTTATCCTTTACTAACTGGTTTTCTCCAAGTCCCTTTTCTGATTTGTTTTCCTTAATATCAACCATACAACCACAAGAGAGTAGAGAAAAAGTAGGTTTTATCATTATTGTTTAAAATGCATTAGGCTCCACCAAAATGGCCAATGCTAAGCCGATGACAATTCAAGTAGGATAAATCAAATGCCAAAATGTGGGGGGCAGCGGGGGAATAGCAATACTTTACAACCGGAAAAAGAAATGTCTGAAATTTCGTGGCATAGCTTCAGAAGACAAGATACTAAGAAAAGGTTTGGAAAAGAGTCACATAATCTGGATGAAATAGTGGGTTTTATTTGTCACAACCCTGGGATATGAGTCTTTCACATCATTGTGAATGATGCTTTGAGTGTTATAATAGGACTAAAAAAATGTGGAAGCATTTGATTTAATGCATAGACATCAGTTTTGTCTGCCAAATCCCAAGGAAGACATCTATACGCCCATCAATCAACATTAGGGTCTCTGTGTTGAGCAAATGACATCCAAATCATAAAGCCGTCGTCATTTAAAATGCATTTTTAAATCACTGCTCCACTACCATTTATAATGGGTATATTTTTAACTCTAATAATTAATCAACTCTGACATATTTTTTTATTTTTTTTCTGCTATCCTCTGACATGCTTCTTTTATAAGAAGCCATTTTTTAATTTCCTGTGTGCAGAAAACTAGCCAACGTATTCAGATTTCTAAGTTTCACCTAAAAAGGGGGGCTCTGGACGTTTATAAATTAAGAACGTTGAAAAGCAGTCTTCAGTTTGGATAGCATTTTGACATTCACGTGCCACGATCGGAGCGTCATCTCCATCGGGAATACAAACTCACCACTCCAGACTGTATCTCATAAAGGCCTTGTCTGAAAACGATGTACCTCCAGCGGCCCTATCGCATTTCCCCACCTCTCTGAGAACCAGTTCATCAGATAATTTCTCTTAAAGAGATTCCAGTACTGTAATTTGCCTCGCTTTAATCAAGAGTGAGATAATATAGAAGCCGCATTAAATGATTCAGAATGATTCAGTCGGCAGGAAACACATTAGTCTAACCATATTTTCCCATACTTTTCAGCACCATGTCCTGTCATCTGGAAATAATAGGTACCATAAAAGCAAATTCTTAAAGCTTAAAAAAAATGCTTGGATAGAGCACCCAGTGTTTATTTGTAGGTTGATATTACCACAAATTAATCAAAATGGGAATTTTTTCCAGTATATTTGAATTAGATTTCTATACAAAAGAATGCTAAAACATTACATTTAAGTATGATATATTTACATATTTACTTTCATCAGTGTGGAATATGCCAGATGTGCAAACATAGAATCATACTGACATAGATGTTTTCATTTGTAGTGTATCAGTGCATTAACTAAAATGTTTTAAAAAAGAAAAAAGGAATGAGGAACTGATAACCACTGCATATTAAACCATTTTTAGTCAGTAGTCTATCTAAGAGTTCTTACTTTGTTATTTTTTTTACTTTTAGGAAATAATATTTATGGTAAAGACCTAATCAACAAAACAAGTAAGCAAGTAGAAACAGAGACATGGGAAAAAAGAACAAACTGACAGTCTCATTTTTAATGAACTACCAATTCTTCAAGATGCTTTTAATGCATTAGAAATAATCATTCAAAATCTCAATCACCAAAGTTCAATGGATGTGATTGGAAGGGGAAAGGGTGGAGTGGAGATCTGAAAAGGTATAGTACCTGCTAGAGTTCCTCACAATTTGTAAGTGCTCAATGCATACTAATTGATAAGGATCTTACTTTCTTCTTTCTCATTGTTGACACTATTACAGATGTCCCCCACTTTCTCCCCATTTGCCCCCCTCCACCAGCCCCAACCCCAGCTTTTACCACATTGTAGCCTGTGTCCATGGGCTACGCATATATGCATACATGTTCTCTGACTAATCTCCTTCAGTTCCTGCAGCCCCCTCTTTTCTGAGACCTGTCAATCTGTTCCATGTATCCAAGCCTGTGGCTTGACTTGATCTTACTTTGTAAAAATTTGGATTCTCCAGAACATTCTCCAGTCCTTAGGATATGTTCCCATAGCAGTCCAAGATATAATTAAGCTATTTTGTAGCCAGCAGAAAGAAGAGCTATAGGAATAAGGTTTCAAATGGTAGGGCGATGGCAAAGGCTGGAATGAACTCAATTTTTTTAATTGAAGGAAAATTTCTAGTTATTATGTTGCAGAAGCAGAAATTGGCATCATTATAGTAGTGAGTAGTAAATGCTAATTCTTAATGAAAATCTAGAGTTCCCATTCCAAACCTCAACATTTGCTAGGTCTTGGCAAGGTGAAGGTGAAGAGGATGGTTATCAAGTAATAAATATCTGTTGTGTTTTAATTAAATATTTCAAATCAGATCATTTTAATTGGCTTCTTTGATCATTACATTATTTGTGAAAATACATTCTGTGAAGCTACATGAAATAGTGGAGTCACATTTCCCATCTGCCTCCAAAATCGCTGTCAGGATTAACAATAGAAAAGTGGTTACCATAGTCCCATGTTTTCCCTTAATACGTAAACCCTCAAATATACCTTGTTCTCATGAAGGTGATGGTTAAAGGGCAAACAAAGGAAATGAGGAAGTCTATAATGGGAACAGAAGTGGAGCCCTTCTGATCTATCACTGAATGGAAACAAGAGTCAACACTTTGTGGCATTTATTATTATATGCATACATTATATACTCTTGAAATGTAACACTCATGTAATATTCACCAGAGACTGAATAGGTAGAAACTATCTCTACTCCCATTTTACAGATGAAAGAAACTTAATCATATGAAGATTATATCACTCACCCAAAGTCACAGAGCTAGTGAGTGTCAGAGTTGAGACTTTAACCCAAGCAAATTGACACGATGGCCTCAGAGAATAGGCTGTCCAGCCTGCTGTGTGGATTTGTAGTGTGGCTATTAGCAATGAAACTACAGCCATCTGACCCGTTTCTTATAAATACAAATTATTTTCAAAATAGCATCCTTGTGGTAGCTTAGCAATTATGAGACTAAAAATCACAGGGATCATTTTTCTCTTTATATCCAAGCCGAAGGCAGAGCAGTCTCAGCTAAGTTTGTGTTAATTCAGCCTTATTATCTCTTTTGAGAATAAGCAGAAAGCTTTGGACTATGAACAGGGAAGATGTCTGTCTTCATGAAAACTAGGCTCCTGTGCCAATAAAAATGATAAAGAATAAAGTGTTTTGTTTCAAGTTCATTTTTAACTAAAGCACTTAAGCCTCAAGTGTAGGATTCCAGAATTACGTAGGTGTCTATCACCCTTCGTGATGTAAAAGACAATTTGGATTTGATTTTAAAGTATCCAAGGAAACAACATCGGGGGAAAAACTGGGATGAACAAGGAAAAAAGAAAAAAGAAACATCCTAAAATCCTTCCCAATATATTCCACCCACACTACAGGCTTGGACAACTTTGTCAGAGGAGAAACATTTAACACCCCCTTCCTTTAAAGCTGGATTTGTTTAACTGGCCAGGGCTTAAGAAAATGTTATGTTTATTCTGTGGGAATATTTGTGAAGAACAAATTTAACTTGGCTACTACAAAAGTTGTTTTTGTTGTTTGTATTTCTTTAATGTTACTATTTGGGATGACTTTGTTTTCTTTGGGGTAGAGGAAGTCACTTTTCATATAATTTAGTGGTTATATGAAACCACCTCCATGGAACTCTCATACATTCATACACACACACACACACACACACACACGAATACACACATACATATATCAAATATATACCTTGGCAAGGTCTGTCTTCCCCAAATCCAAGAACTGCATTTCAGAAAGATTTAAACCACAGGAGGGATAATTCTAGATGATGCTGAACTATAGGGGTTCACCCAAGCCGACTTCATCTCATTTCACTTCCCTCATCTGTCTTCTGTGTCTTGGGGCCTCAATGTAAAAGCCACCTTCTCTGACTCAGTGGATGCCTGAGTTAGCAGGCTACACAATTTTTGCTCTAGTAAATGCAGAGTCTGAAGCTTCTTTCTCCTTCTCTACTTCCCCTCACACTCTGGCCCTCTCTCTCCCAACATGTACAATGCAAACAAACTGAAGAGTCCCAAGGTGGCCGCCACCTGTGCTGCTTTCAGGTTATGTAAGAACATTAGACAACCTTAAAACAACCCTAAGCCAGACTCTTCCATTCATAACAAGAAAACAGTCTGATTATAAACTTTCTTTACTGGCAAGTAGGAAAGTTATAAAAAGAGTTAAATTGAGAAATTTTCAATATTTTTAAAATTGAAGTTATTAGGTCATTCTTTTTTTCTCCTTTTAGTGATCATAGACAGTTTGAAATAAAATGCCCTGTAGCTAAGGTGTGAAAGTAGAATTCGTGTCTCAGTCCAACTCAAAAATGAATATTGGATGAGAATGCTGAATGTGCACCTTCGATCCAGGTTTGAGGAGAGGTAAGTGAAGGCACTGCTTAACAGAGTGTGAGCAGGGAGAAGAAAACCAAAAAGGAACTTTCAAAACAGAGCATGACCAACCCTACACTTGAGGGGGCAAGAGGAGCAAGGGGTGAGTCTGTGTCACATCTGATGGCAGCTGTGGTCAGGAAGAGGACCGAGGTCACAGCAGGAGGAATGTCACTGATGTTCTGTCCTCCTGCCCTCTCATCTGCTCCCATCGCTCCTATTGGCCAAAAAGAGCTGGAAGTCAGAAGAAAGAGGATTCCTTTCATTTAGTTTAGGCAGGTCAGCCTCCCGGGACACAATACAAAGTACCCTGGGAAATGGGTCTTGAGGGGCCAATGGAAAATATCCAGCCCAAATGCCCTGAAGATTATGCTTAAAAGACAGATGGATCCAAGGATGGTTGGATGGATGAAATACATAGATGACAGGTAGATGGATAGATAGTTAGATGATAGGTAGATAGAAAAGTAGTTTATTTAGACACTATTGTATTCAAATGTGTTAAAATGCTGAAAAGTTTTTGCATCAAATCCACACTAGGCTGAAGTCTACATGCCTTCTCCCCTACCAAAGCTCCACTAAAAACTAAGCTGAAACTATATAGGCAACACCTCTATGAATAAAAATATTTATTAACCAAAGTATTACTTTCTTTCAAAATAAATTACTATATACTTTGAGAGAAAAGAGATTGTAATCAGATCTTTCCCATTTTGTCTTTGCTCTGGGATTTTAAATGTCATCCTGCTACATTTTCAATTCAGGCTTAGAATTGAGATTCTATGAGATTCTGGGAATTACGAAATGATCATTTTACCAATAAAAATGGTGTTGAGCTGGGCTGATTATTTTTCTAAACTGAACTTCAGTCAGAGTATAAACATTCCTCTTAGGTATCTATTATTATTCAAAGTACTCTCGCCATACTAAAAAACCTTCAAAAAATAAAAAGAAGTGAAGAAAACCCAGCTGCAACCACACACTCTGAAGATAAGCATGAAATGGTACTATTGGAGTCAGCTATTTAGCTAAGTAATTGGGTGGGTTTTTTCCTAGTCTTAACTGACTCATAAGCAATAAAATGAAATTTGACAAATGCCTCATTACCTAGAGTTAGAACTCCATGGGTAGGTCCTGTGGGACTCTGACCTGGCAGTGGTCAGGCACTTTCTCAAAAACCAAAGAGCAGCTCCATCCTCCTGATGGAGCAAGGGGCTCAATTGCCCTAGAAGAATATCAACAGAGACCTTGTAGTTAGAGCCCCATCCAGGTGCCCATGAAAAGAACAATGACTTCTTCATGCTCCATGCATAGCCTACTTGACACCAACTGACCAAATGACCAAAAATGGCTGAACCTACTCTGCCATGTAAGGTGCTCACCTGCCATTGTCACCTGGAGAGGCAGTTTTTAGGGAGAGAAAGAACAAGAGGATGGAAAGCACCAATGCTTACGTAGCTTGCTTGACTCTGGTCCCACAGCAGGTCTCAAGGACTGGTGGATAATTATGGGAAATATCTGTGCAGATAATTCTCACTTACAAATGAGAAAGTCCTTCTTTCTCGTCCCCCAGACCACATAAGACAGAGAAGAGCATTTGCTCACTAAATTTCAGTCATCCCCCAAAGTTCAATCCCTGGAGCCCACTGGTGTCTCTTTTCCTTCTGGATTCTTTGCCCATTGGCTTCATTCTCCCTGGACACACATCCCCTCCCTTCTCACCTGTCTCCTATTCATACAACCATCCCATCCTATTCTCTCCCAGCTCGTATGTGTGAAGGTTTTCTGCTCAAATCTCCCTCCAGGTGGTAACCTGTGTGAGAACGAGGACCATCTTTGTGTGTCCTCTTTTCTCATTGTCTAGCAGAGGGCCTGGCATGCAGTAGGCTTTTGATAAATATTTTTTCAATGCATAAATGAAATTCTCATCTGGCTTTAATTATAGAGTAGTCTGCTTGAAGGTATGTCTTTCCTTTTTTAATGTGGGAAATTATACCAAAACTTTCCCAGAGCTTTCATATTCCTAAGCACTCTAAGCAGGTATCTGGAATGTTGTGAACAGTGATTCCTTGCCACACGATTCCATTAAAGGTCCTTCTGCCAACAGTCAGTCGCAAACTACAGTGCAGGCCAAGTCTGCGTTCAGTTTAACCTGTGACTGTGCTTTAATCTTTACATAGGCCTTGTCTTTACCTGAGCTCAAGAGAGAGCATACCAACCCTTACAATATTTTGTGGAGATGACACTGTTCTCCCATCAATATCTAATACAGAGATTAAAGTGAGTCACTAAAAAGAACAGAAACAAAAAAATACTGCCACTTTGAAGTTACCACCAAGAAAACTTCCTGGTTTAGCAGTTGTGGGCGAAGAACCTCAAAGTCATCTTATTGAAAATCATAAAGATTTAGGAGAAATGGGAAACAGTACAGAGTGTGTTTTTCCATTTTGCTGACTAGAAGAACTTCTCCGACTTCTCTGAGGCTCACTTGGCCCATTTGTAAAATGTGAATGACCCAGAACTTGAAAAGTCATTGCACAAATAATAAGAATAAAGTTATATGTGTGTGTATGTGAACGTGTTACACATACACGAGCTCATACATATTTTTATTAGCTCAGTATTTCGCACTAAATAGGTACAAGATATGTAATAATTTATGAATTTTACTTGTAGTATGCCAAAATGTTAGAAGCATACACAAAATATGAAGGTACAAGTTGTCATATTCAAAGACTCTATATAAAGAGAGAATTTCAGGGTAAGTAGAACTATCAAATAACAAGAAGTGTGTTAAATAGATCAAAGAGTATAGCTGAAAAAGGTTTGCCTAGAAAAACATATACTACACTAAGTAAAATATTTATAAGAAAGAAAAGAAAATGTGATCAAAATAATAAAGTGAAAGAGTTCTTCATGGACATGTATCTCTGTGCAGGATAAGGACGAAGGCCAACTGAAAGTGTCTAAACAAGACAAACACTTAAAATATGTTTTGTGGCTTCTATGATTACAAAAATACAAACATGAACTACATTTAAGAGGCACACTCTATCCCAGCAGAGGTCCCACTGGGGGTCCCTGCAGTGTCACCAGCATCTGGACACTTCATCTCAGTGTGGAAGGTCTGAGGGGCACCCCCGCTGTGCCTGGCTGTGTGTGAAGAATGCAGGCGCCTCCCAGCACACAGGAAGTTTGGACCTCCACTTGGTTGCGTTAGTTATGCAATGCTCATTTCATCTGTCAAAAAAACCCCCAGAGGCTCAAATTTTGCTTCCTTCAATAAACATGGTGCCCTGCTATGGAGCTGGATACATACAGAAGGAGCATCTTATTTTAATTTATTCACCCCATATCTCTGGAGATTCGTAAGAATGAAAACCTGAGTGCTAGAGGAAAGAAAAAAAACAAGTTGTGTCCTATTAAATTTCTTCCTTGCTTCTACTTTTTTTCTACCTGAGATGGTGGCCAGAGAAGGAAAAAGTCAATGGTGAAAATATAAGCAGAGGAGTTAGTTCACCAAAATTTCTACAAGTTGTCAAGTGCCCACAGGAAAAGTGCAAAGGAATGAGCAGGGAGATATCTTTGAAGGAAGTGCTGGCATCCATTGGGGTGTAAGGAGGAGACAGGTACTGGCCTCAACTCTCAGAAGTTGTACTTAACGTTTGAAGAAAGAAGGTGCATGGAAGACATTGAGTATTGGGAAGAGCTGAAGTCATTCAGAAAGTTCAGAGAGGGGTAGAGAAAGAGACTAAATGTCAGGTGTCCTGCATTAGTCAAGTTCATGCTCATGGATAACGGTAAATCTGGGTAGTGAGAAAGCCAGGGCAATTGCCATTCTAGGGATGAACTGCAACAGAATTTCCTAGATTTGAAAACTAAAATTCCCGGTCACATTCTCAAGAGATTTGGTAAATCTGTACTGGGGTCATGGAAATCTGAATTGTTAAAACATCCCTAGATATTACCATTTAAAAAAAATAATTGACCTGGAAGGAGGACGTGAGACAATTCCTGGAGACTCTTAGTTCTTGAGGAAAATCTAGAGGGTGGCAGAAGGGTAGATGTTCCTACAGTGTAGGATGTTAAAATAAAAAAACATTATGTTGTTACACTTTGGATAATTCTAACCTTTTGGTATTCACATCAAGATAACTTAGCATCTTTTGGATACTTATGGAAGAATTAAGAAACAAATTTGAATAGCAAAGGAAAAGTTTCTAAAAACATTTGTGTAATTGCCAAAGCAATCATCTAAAATCTGTGAGCTAAAAATGTGCAGAACTGAAGCTAAAAATTGTCTGTATTTTGGTTTTGTTTTTATTTCAAAATTCTTGAGAATTTATAGTAAGCAAGAAAAGTCTTATATACCTTGAAGGGATGAGTGCAAAAACAATAGAAATACAAATCTCATCTCATAATTTTAGATACCAGTAAATCATCAATTTGCAATGTCCTAAAACTATGCATTATAGAATTTCCAGCAAAGTAAGTGGGTCCTTAATAATCCACTTTCTTTTGAGAGCACTAGATAACTGAATATGTGAAAGGAAAGACAGGAATTAAAAACAAAGAAGCCATGAAGGGATTGATAGATTCTCCCTGGACTGCAATAGCAAGCACAATGGGAAGGTCAGAACCACAATGCATCATCCCTGCTTAAGCTCACAGTCCTAGGCTGCAGCGGGCCCATGTCCTCACAGCTAGGATTCTGAAGAGCGTTAGAACCAAATATGTATTTGCATCTAATTCCTGAATCACAGAGTTAAAAAGACTCAGATAGCCTGTGGGGGAACCTAAAACATTTTCCTTCATTTACTACTATGGAATGAAAGTAAACTTTTTAAAAAAAGCACAGCTTTCTACTCAGAATCTTCTTGTCAGAATTTACAGCAACCAGTGCTGTTTATATCTGGGACTGAAGTTCCTGGTTCAGACAGGACTTTCCACCTGGAAATGTGACCTGTTAACACCACAATTTTATTAAAAAATCACAGAGTAGGCACCAACGTGTAACCTACATCCATGTATCCTAAAATGTTCCTGGTGTAAAATACTTTCCATTTTCGATGAGCGAATAAATGAACAGGCCAGATTTATGCATTATGTCGGCAGGTGCAATAGACTTTGTATGTCCACCATGGGGTCCTGTGGTTTCTCTGTGCGGCAGCATCGGGCCCTCCTAGAGTGTTGCACAGTCTTGACTTGAATGTGTTTCCTTCTACCCTCCAGGCTATTGAGGCTATCGTTTCCTTTTTATGGCCTTTTGTCTAAATCAACGGCAACAATTCCAATTACCTGTCATTTAAAAAGGAGATATCTTACTCTTATCTAAAAAGATACCTGCCACCATGGGGATGTTATATGTCAGGTGGAACATTGGTCCAGCTGTGGTGGCCTTTGCAGGCCACCCTCTCTCCAGGCTCCGTCAGTTCCTGCTACAAGGTCCACCTTCCTGAGTGCAACCTAGAAAGGGCCCTTCAGGCCTGATGCTCTCAAGGTGCACTGAAACTCTTTCCTGTCCCTGATCCCTATGACTTCCAGTCATAGGGAATCGTCACCCGTTACAGTGTGGGTAAATCGATTAATTCACAGTGACTTCTGCAGAACCAGAAAGTTGTCACTCAAAATGGTGCCAGGCCTTGGTCAGTCTGAAAGCATGTGATCCAATCACTTCTGTAATTAATCCAAGTGGCTAGGCTCCGGGGGCAGCAGGGGAAGTTAGGAATTAGTTGCTGTTATTTTACAGCCAACTGGCCCCATAATGCAGGAAGGAAAAAAGCCAAGAGGATCCTCTTCTCCTTCTCTTCCTCCTTCTTTTTTCTGAAACATCTATCCCATATCTCTTTTGTCTGAGAGTCAGGGCCATCCCTCTGGTTTAAAAGGCCTACTCATATAAGAGCAAGAGGCAGAGTAGTTGTATTAGCTTTGTTTATGAATGCTTTTCTTACAGCGGGCATTGAAGACTAATAGTAATCACTGTAGTTCCACCGTAACATAAATGCATCTGTTGCTTCCTTATCCAAAAAGACTGAAAGGTCTACTCATCAACTTCCTCCATGGCTGTGAGTCACCAAGGTGGACACTTACAATGCACCTGAGGCCCTGCCTGTGGTAAGTCAACTCTTATGCTGATGATCTTCTCTGGTTTTACCCATTTCCAAACAAGAAAAACTTATGTTTACATAGAACACCTTAATATATATATGAGTAAGACATATTCCGAACACTAACAACAAAATGCGAGTGAGGCTGATCCTGCTAGCAAACAAGCCACCTAAAGTAAATGTAATGATGGGAAAAACAGAGAAAATAGATTTCACTGGTATCCAAAATCCATTAATGAATAGTTACACCTGAATATGTAATTTACCTGAGATACTTGTTGAGTCATGGGGTTTATTTAGGCCACTTTGTCCTAGAAAATATCCAAGACAGGCATTCTACTCAGGAGAGCTTAGAGCCTTATCAGACAGATTTCAAAACAATCCAATTTGGAAAAATAATTAATGAAAACCTTCTGTGTGCTGGTCTCAGAAAAGGTTAGAGAGATCACTCTAAGCTTCATAATACTAAGAAGCATATCCTATCTGTTTGGTTCACCAGGTCCTAGTGCAATAACTGGACTAGAGTAAGCAATAAATAAATATATGCCTATTTATATAAAGAAATGAATTATTTCCCCTCTTTCTTGGCCCCAAAACATAGTCTTTATGGTCGGATTGCACTCTCAAGTCCAGAAAGGATTTTCCTACACCCCCTTGTTGCACACACCCCTGAGCTGATGAAGCAACGAGCTATTGGGAGAGTGAAAGCAATTTACCCAAAGCCAGGCAGCTAAGAAGGGGCAAAACAGGAAGTATTCTTCCCCTCTACCGTGAGGCCTGGGGCAACATCCTGGGGTTTAAACTCGTCTCCATGAACTCACCTCCTGTTCAGCTCACCCTGTTAGAAACATGATAATGAACAGTGGCCCTTCCTTGATCCAACAGTGATGTTTCATTCAGAATGTAACCTTCAAAAACCACCAGGCTTCACAGACAGGAACTGAAACCTGTACGGTTCTGATCGTGTGGTGAGCCCTTTGCTGGATTCTACATTTGTTAGCTTATTTAACACTCCCACCAACTACTCTCTGATGCAGGTAAAATTTTCTGTTTGAGGCATTAGATACCAGAAAAGGAAATAAGCTACTCCAGGTTAAAGAGTTGGTGTGTGGTGGAGCTGAAATTTCCACAGTCTCAGTCTAGTTTCAAAGCCTACTGTCTTTACTGTATTACACACCACCTCTGAGAAAGGAACATTAGCTCCTCTTCACAAAGTATCTGGGAACCCCTGCCCGGAGAAATAACTGAGCATGCTTGCAGTGGGCCTCACTAATCAGAAGCCACCCTGGTTTCCTTTGATCAGAAGGAATGCCTCAGAACTGAGCAGTGTTTACAATGCCTTGCTCTAGAAATTGCTGTCTTGCCACTGAGATGTGAAACCACAAACTAGTTGCTTTGGGTAATTAAAGATCCTTTACACCAATTGAATGTGTCAACAGCAAATGTCCTGGGTAAATTTCAGGTAAGTAATTACATTCTGCCAATCTAAAATGCCTTTCTAATTTCATTACCCTAACATATCCACTTATTGTACCTTTTTCTATAGATAATTCTTGGCTATAGATAATTCTAAAATAACCAAGACCACACACACAGTCAGTTCCCCTCAATAAAAAGGACAAATGGACTTAACATTTGAAGAGTGTGTCAATGTTTTCTATACCATGGGGTAGAAGCCAACACATAAAAGTAGGGAGTTGAATTTTATCCTTACATATCAGATTTCCCATGGCTAATTCAAGCAGCCAGCAATAAAAGCTTTTTTTTCTATTTCACCCTTACCTACTCTAGTGTGGGTAAATCAATTTATTCATACTATAAGAACTTTGCACTCCTTGGAGAAAAGGACTGTATTGAAATATTACATTTATAGCTACAGACAACGTAATACCCAAGATATTTTGAAAAGAGCTTTACTCTAGAAAATAAAGTGTCATCCTAAAATCCATCACACATGCTTTATTATAACAAGCCATGTTATGCCCCAAAGGGAAAAAAATCTCAATAGCAAGCCATAATTTGCAAGATATTTTTCTCACAGGATATCATAGAGAGGATTTCCCTGCAGTCGATCATTTTTAAATTCACTGGCAAATCAGCTGGATAAGTAAAGAGTAAAAATAGAAAAACTACATAATATTCCATAAATTAATTTCCCAAGCAAAAGTCCTCAAATAATTTGCTTTTACATCTAGGCCTCCTCACTCAAGAATATGGTATAGAACCAAATAATTTGAAAATTAATAGGTTAGTTAATAATTCTACAACTGTTCTGAAAGCAAATCAACAATTGTGAATCCTATCTAAAATCATTTGAACGGGTTTTATAAGAGATCCCCCATGCCCACCCAACATACCCACTGCACACATACTTCCAAAAGTAGTCTTGTAATTATGCCTTAGAATTTTGAATCATATAAAGGCGGAAAAATTGGAATAAGAATGTGTTTGTTTGCATTGTCAAATAGCCTAAATGTTTCTTATTTCTTCGATTCCATGGAAATTATGCATTTTTCAAAATGTCCAAAAGTCATAAAATGGGGTCACTAATTACCAACTAGTGTTTGTTTCCTCCATTCCAGTGAACCAGTTCCTCACATTAGCCACATGGAATCTCATAGTTTTTCATCTTATTAAAGGTTTAGAGCCCATGGTCACATTCAAATGGGCAGAAATGGCAAGTTGTTGCATTATGACCTTGATGCTATTTTTTAGGAATGGAAAATGGCAAGTGGGCAAGGAATATTCTCAAATTCAATCAGGGAACCACTTCTAATCAATTTTAACTTTTATTTTTTGTCACCTTCTGGAGGTCAAGTTCTCAAGCAAAATTGTCAGTGAATAACTTTGTGACACCGTTTAAGTGTGTGTGTGTGTGTGTGTGTGTGTGTGTGTGAACTGTCTGAAAGGATGAGATGCTTGGATATTCAGCAGTCCTCAGTTTACAGTGAAGTGGAAATAAAAAGCCAGAAGTTGAAAAGACTTAAGTCAGAGTTGAACCTGCAATGCAAGCCTATAGGCTTCTGAGTCACTCTTTGGTCTACCCATGACAAATTATTCCCTTTACTTGCCTACAAAATATAAACTCCTGGGGCATAGAACTAACCTTTCTAATCTTAACTTTCTCAGTAAAATCTATCTTGATCATAACCTTGTGTGAAAAATATCCCCAATGAATGTTTATTGAATTACACTCAATTCTTTGTCCAGCATCACCAAGCCAATCCCAACCGAACGTTCTCACATTGTTCTCACAACGTTCATTGTTTCCTAACATTAACAACATATCTCTGTCCCTGATGACATCTTATAAAAAGCAGTATAAAGCTCCCTTCCCCTTTAGGAAATTAATTTTGGACTTTTTTTCTCCTTGAAAATGAGGTAGTGACAAGGTCATGAGGACTCTTAAGAAACACTTGGTGTGGGCTCAATCATCCTTTTGTTCACTGGTCATTTCTAAGCTGAGAAAAGTCAATAATTTCTCTGTTACTGTAAAGGTTTTGACAGATACACAGTCATGGCAAAAATATGCTCCAGGCCCTGAAGTAATCCATCTCATTAAAGCCTAACCTTTGACAGCAAAAAAAAAATGGTAAGGAGTTAAATATTTTACATGCTTCTCATGGCAAAATGTTACTTCTCCATAAAAGAGCAATCCAGCAGTGACACTGGAAGATATAAGAGGTTTCAGATGGAGAAGAGGAAATCGATACTCATAAGATGATCATGATTACCTGGGTATATTACTAAAATGTCCAATAAATTGTCCACAAATGACTTTAGATGACCACATAATAGGGGGAACGGAACTCACATAACATCTTGCTTTTCTATCAATTAAATAGCAGCAATGATAAAGGTAGATGTCATTTTTTTCCTTTGTGAAATACATCTCTTTTATTGAAATGAGCTAAAATCTTAGAAAAAGTAATAGGGTAGGAGTGTTCTTGGATTAGCATTTCTTTTAGGTGAAGGCAAATAGGAGACAACAGCATCTACTGAATGCCTATTTTGTCCACCTATTGTTCATGCCTTCTTCTACTTAACCCTCATAACTCAATGTGGTGTTAGTACACTCGTTTTGCAGAGGGTGGTCCTAATGATCCTAACGATGCTTAGAGAGACATTTCACCCAACGTTACACAGTCCATGAGCAAACCAGAAGATGAGCCAAGTTGTACCACCCCAGGGTGTACCCACACACTTTTCCAATACATCAAATGATCTAGAAATAGAAGAGTAAGAATTTTTTTAATTTCTAGAATTTTTGGTGTAATATCTAGCACCTAAAATTCAAACACACAGATCACACTTTATGTTTCAACAGTAGCACACTGTTAAAGTAGCACACTGTGAAAGTAGCCCCTATTTCCAGAAAAGGAGATCTATAGAGCATTTTTAGATCCAAGATTTCCCATTAATTATCTTAATTAAAACTTCTATGCTAAAAATGGTACTATCTCTTTCATTCTTTGAATTGGATACAGAATATCTCAGAAGATATATCAACCTATGAGTGAGAGACTTTATTATCTAAACCCAGATTCAACAGGTGAAGCCTCAGAGAAAATCAAACTACTCCATACCCAGTGGCTTCTGAACAAAGAAAGGTTATTTGAACTCAGTTTCATGAGATTTTGTGAGAAAGAAGGCATTTATTGAATGTACCCTCAAGAGCTGGAAAAGAGAAACAACTAACCTATTAAGAGAGTGGGAAGAATAGAGGATTTGCATCAGCTCTTCATATAACTGATGAATTTCTTCCACAAGGGGAAGAAGGATGTAGACTAAGTGAAGGGTCCATCATTCTCTCACCTTGTAAATCTTCCTGACAAGTTTAACATGCTTTCTTTATGAACCAATACATGAACCAATACATGCTTAACATGCTTAAGCAAGTTTAACATGCTTTCTTTATGAACCAATACATGGCCCCTGATTTCTTGTAAAACTCTTACCCCATATTTTTTTAAAGATTTTATTTATTTATCTTCAGAGGCGGAAGGGAAGGAGAAAGGGAGAGGAATATCAATGTATGGTTGCCTCTTGAGCACCCCCTGCTGGGAACTGGCCTGCAACCCAGGTATGTGCCCTGACTGGGAATCAAACCTCGATTCTCTAGCTCACAGGCCTACACTCAATCCACTGAGCTACACCAGCCAGGGCTCTTACCCCATATTTTTATTATTGATAGCACTTCAAGTAAATAGCACTAATAAATAATTTAATTGGCCCCTGTGATTTAGACCTCAGTTTTGCCTGTTCAGAAATCTCAAATAGCGGTGATTAATTATACCATGTAAATGAAATCCAGACAAATCAGGGCTGGTACTATGGCTCCACAAACTCCTTAGGACCCAAGATCATTTTATCTTTTTTTTTTTTTTTGTGAACCTCAGCACTAAACTTCATATTAAAGTTTAGCTTACTGTTCAAGTTTGACCAACTTGTCACCATGCAACAGTTTAGGACTTATGAGAAACAAAATCAATATAAATCATGCAAAGATATTTATTATAGAGATTAGACTTTGTGTGGTTATGGGAGCTGGTTCAGCAGCCCATGAAAGGCTGTTGCCCATGCCTATGATGCTGGACCTACAGGCAGTAGGGATCACAGCCAGGAAAGGAAGGTAGATGTGCAGTGAGGGGGAAAGAAAACCTAAAATGCATAAAGACAAGCTGCCACTCATGCAGATGAACTAGAACCTGTGTCAGTCTCTCACAAGCTCCAAGAATCCAACTTTGATTATGAGACCCAGAACACTTTGCCATGGAACTGCACAGAAACTTGGAGATACACCAGGACTCAAAGAAATCAGAGATCCCACAGCTGCCCCATAATGCGCCTGTAGCTGCTGGGTTTTACAAATTGTACGAACATTCTCTGTAGTAAAAAGAAAATTACATTCCAGATCTGAATCAGCTCTCTTTTGCTAAGCTCTTAACAAATGTATAAATACAGTATTGTTATCTATAAGCACAATTTAGTAGAGCATACGTCTAGAAAGTTGTCATCTTCCGTGACAGAAACTGTATACCCACTGAACAGAAACTCTTCATTTCACTCTCCCCTCACTCCCTAGAGACCACCATTCTACTTTCTGTTTCTATGAGTTTGCCTAATTTAGATACTTCATACAAGTGAAATCATAAGTACTAGTCCTTCTGCAACTGGCTTATTTCACTTAGCATTGTGTCCTCAAGATTCATTGCCTTGTACCATAGCAGAGGATTTTCTTCTTATTCAGAGATGAATGATATTTCATTGTGAGTATATACCACATTCTCTTTACCCATTCATGCACTGGTGCACATTTGGGTTGTTTGTACCTCCTAGCTGCTATAAATAACATTGCAGTAAATATGGGAGTACAATATCTCTTAAAGACTCCAGTTTCAATTCTTTTGGATCAATAAACCCAGAAGTGAGATTGTTGGGTATATACCTCAATTACTTCTGTCCTGCAAGACTTCTTCTGTGAAATCCACTGATAATCTTATGTAAGTTCCTTTGTACATGAAAAGTCACTCTTGCTGCTTTCAAATTCTCTCTTTTTTCTTTTAAGTTTGGCAATTTGATTTTAGTATCTCTCAATATGGAATATTTTGGATTTGTCCTACTCAGATAATTTGGGCTTATCGATTCTGACTGTCTACTTCCTTCCCCAGATTTAAGAAGTTTTCTGCCATTATAGCTATAAAGAAGCTTTCTGCCTGTTTCTCTGTCTCTTCTTCTGAGAATCCAATATCAATATATTAGTGTAGTGATTGTGTCCAATAAGTTTCTTAGGCTTTCTTTACACTCCTTCATTCTCTTTTATTTTTGTTATTCTGATTAAATAATTTCAAATGACCTGTATTCAAGTTCACAGATTCTTTCTTCTGCTTTATCAATAATGTGTTCAATCCTGTAGTCATTTTTTCAGGTTAGATATTATATTTTTCATGTTCAAAGTTTCAATTTTTTTCTATTTCTTTGTCAATATTCTCATTTTGTTCATGCCTAATTTTCTTGAGCTCATAGAGCATCTTTATGACTGTTTTGAACTTTTGAATTCTTTGTCAGGTAATTCATCTTCCTTCCTCCCTCCCTACCTTCCTTCCTTCCTTCCTTTTGTTCTTTCTCTTTTTCTCTTTTGGGGGTATTGGTTTCTGTAGTTTTATTTTGTTCCTTGGTTTGGTCCATGTATCCATCTTTCTTCATGGGCCTGGTAATTTTGTGTTGGGATATGTGTATTTAATAAAGCAGCTAGCTCTCCAACCTTTGCAGACTTCTTGTGCATAGGAAAGGTCAGAATGCTGGATGCATGTTCTACTCTTCTCTTTCTCCCTGGATGAAAAGTTCAAATCGGAGTATTCACTCTCAGCATAGAGCTTTGGCACCTTGGGGTGGGGCTATTGTGGAAGTAGTAAAATTGTCCTTCCTGCCCATATCAAAGCAGCCGTTCTTGAGTTTTTGCTGCCCTGGGGTACCGCAACTTCTTAACTAGATTCTGGAATTCTCACGAAAGTATTTTGGTCTGTGTACTGTTGTCAAATTGATTGGTTTTTCTCTGAGAGAACAAGGCCTGGGGCTTCCTATTTCACCATCTTGTTGTCATTACCTCAACTCTTTTTAAACAGCCTCCTCAGAAGCCCCACCATACATCTATTTAAAACTTAATTTCCACAGCTTTATCATATGGCCAGGCTGCAACAGAAGCTGAGAGCTAAAGTCTCTATGATTAGCAGCAATGTTTCCAATGAGAAATAGTTTCTGGTATTAGGAAAACATGGAGAAACAGATTAATGGGCACAAATAAGTGGACCCTGCTGTATAGTACTTGTAAATGAAGAGGGTACTTTGCTTCTGCAGTGAACCATGTAGAAAATATTACAAATGTTACTTAGTATCATAGCACTTATTACTTACATTAGGTAATACAAGTGATTCTATTACTTAGTATCATAGTATTCCTAGTGAAACATAAAGAAAATACAAACATTACTTATATCATAATACATACAAATATTACTTACATATCATAAGTACATCATAGTACTTACACATCATAAGAATACCTTAAGTGCTTACAAATAAGTACTTATAAGTGCTTGTATTACAAATATTACTTAGTATCATAGCACCTACCTCATCTGTCTTAACTTGTTTATCATATCTCTCTGCCTATGGGATGTGTTTTCCCTGCTGTACACTTCAAAACCAAAAACAGTGCTCAGAAAATACAAATTTTGGTTGAGTACATCTATTGACACATCAGTTACTTGTGCCACCCCATTGGCATAACCATGTTTCGTTTTCACCCAGGGGGACAAGATCTGCCCACCCTCAACTGTCATGCATGAAACTGCACTGTGCAAACCTTCCAGGGAGACTTGACTTCACCCAAATCAGGATTACTCTTTAGAGGCTGGAAACCTATTTAACCAAGTCCCAGTCTCTGAACTTGTCAGACTGGGAGTCTGAGTTACTGCAGCTGCTGCCAGGGGGTAAATCCTCACACAAGGGCCTTCCCAGCAGGACTGAGCCCTGAGGACTAACTGTCCCAGGACGACAAAGTTTAGCATGAGAAATTCTTCAGGCAAGGAAAAAGACAATAACTATGTCAAGGTTCCTATTCTGAAAAGTGAGCAATAGAAACATTTTGGATCCATACAGAAGTTTTTATGACCAAAAAACAAAAACTGACCAAACAAATGAACCTGTGAGAAAATGCTTGGTCTAAATAAGTTGAGCAATATGCAAGTGCCTATATTTGACAATTTTTAAAATCTATACAAATAATAATTCTGCATGGCCCAATTAATCTAGTCCTAGAAAGAACTGTAAATAATCCAGAACTCCGTATACATCTTAGATCCCTCTAACTTATTTACTTTGTAAATATATTATATACCCTATGTAAAGAAGTTTCTATATCTTTAGCAGTTGATAATGTATATTGTTCTGAAAAAGAGAAAATGTTTCATAGAAGTACATTTATTTATTCTTCATTTATTTATTTAACCTCTATTTCTTAATCTCCTAGATACCAGGCATGGTTTTATGGCTCTGGTAATGGAGAAAACAAATATACTTTTAACAAAGAAACAAAAAATAAACTCAAACACATTTCTATATTTTGATAAATGTGATGAACGAAAGGATAGGACACTATAAGAGAGAAAAAGAGAGTGATGTGGGGCGAATTGTGCCACCACCCCAAATTCATATGTTGAAGTTCTACCCCTAAAGTGTGGCTGCATTTGGAGATAGGCCCTTTAGAGAAATAATTGTTAAAATGGGTCATTGGGATGTACCATAGTGCAGTGTGGTTGCTGTCCTTATAAGAAGAGGTTAGGGCATAAACACACAGAGATGAGAGATATCCGAATCATAGGGGTGCCTGAAAGAGAAGAGGAAGAGCAAGAAATTGAAAACTCATTTGAAAAAATACTAAAAGAATACTTCCCTAATTTGGCAAAGGAAATAGATATACAAGCGTAGGAAGTACAGAGAGTCCCAAACAAATTGGACCCAAAGAGGACCACATCAAGACATATCATAATTAAAATGCCAAAGGCTAAAGATAGAGAATTTTTAAAGCAGCAAGAGAAAAGCAGAGAGTTAGGTCATTCCCATAAGACTATCACCTGATTTCTCAAAAGAAACTTTTCAGGCAAAAGGGGGCTAGAAAGAAGTATTCAAAGTCATGAAAGGCAAGGACCTACAATCCAGATTGCTCTATCCAGCAAAGGTATCATTTAGAATGGAAGGGCAGATAAAGTGCTTCCCAGACAAGGTAAAGCTAAAGGAGTTCATCATCACCAAGCCATTATTGCATGAAATGTTAAAGGGACTTGTTTAAGACAAAGATCAGAACTATGAATGTTAAAGTGGCAACAAACTCACAACTACCAACAATTGAATCTAAAAACCAAAGAAAGCAAAAAACCAGGACAGTAACAGAATCACAGATATGGAGGTAATTTGGAGGATTATCAACTAGGAGGGGGAAAGTAGAGAATGGGGGGAAAGGTGCAAGGATTAAGAAGCATAAATTAGTAGGTACAAAATAGACAGGGGGATGTTGAGAATAGTACAGGAAATGGAGAAGCCAAAGAACTTACATGCATGACACAGGGACATGAACTAAGGAAGGTAGGCAATGGGGGGAAATTTGGGACAACTATGATAGTATAATCAATCAAACATATTAAAAATAAAAAATAAAAATAATTACAGAAAATATTGCCTATACTTTAACTAAATATCAAAATTGTTAACATTATGGTGTATATCTTATCAAATTTATAACACATAAATTTCATTTACAAAAAAAGAGATCATTTTGTAACCTACATGTTGTCTTAACATTATGTCATGGATATTTTTCTATTATATTTGAGTTATGTATATGAAAAATTTATGAAATAAATGCTATTAAATTTTTTCTAACTCAAGATTCAGAAAACTTTATCTGCAAAGGGTCAGAAAATAAATATTGTAGTCTTTGTGGACCATATGTATTATTGCAACTACTCAACTCTTCCATTGCAGCACAAAATAGCCTTACTTAGATAATACATAGACATGTAGGTATAAATGTGTTCTAATAACATTTTATTTACAAAAAATAAGTGCCAGGACAAATCTGGCCTGCATGCCATAGTTTGCAGACTATTGTTTTAAATGGCTGTCTAGAATATCATTATGTTTATGTACTATGATTTATTAGGCCCTTTTCAAATGAAGAGAACATATTTCCTACATGTTTGCATAACCCATGAAAACAGAAATGCAGATATGTTATAAATACCAATTGAATGAATAAATAAATGGATGTTGATATATTTTAGGATAAGAATTAAAATTTTGACAAGTGAAGAAAGTCACTAACTTGAGAGAAAAGACAAAACTTGTGCTAAATAAAAACAGATAATTTGGGCAATTTTTTATTGACTCAATTAAACTTTGTATTGGGGAGACTTCAGAAGACACATGAAGTAGGAAAATCAAAAGGGGGGATGTTGAAACAGTCAACGGCCAGATGGCAGAATGCTTCTCAGCATTCTGCTGCGGAGGGAGGGTGTGCAACATCGAAGGAGAACAAACTCTGGATTAGGACTCAGTGCTCAGACTCAGAGAAGCTCAGATCTCACTAATCTGAGGTCTGATCTGAGAGGAGCCCCGTCTCTGCAGGGAAGATGTCTGGTTCTTTGCACAATAAGAGTGGTGGAAGCATGAAATCTAATCCACCATCCAAACCTATAGCACAATCCCCATGTTAATTTTTGTAGTAATCTTTGGGTACAGTATTCTTTATTCTGAAAAGAACAGTTGGTTTTTAATAGGTTAAGTTGAGCACGGGTGTTTTTCAGATAGAGATATAATGGTAAAATCAAAGGGCATCTAAAAGGGGCCTTGGAACTAGAGTATTCCACACTACAAAGAAAAATGCAAGCCACAAAAACAAAGATATTTGCAAGCATTGATCTGCGCGTACTATTAAATATTTCACTAAGTCCACAAGATCTGTGAAAGAAAGCTATGAAGAAACAAAAGCACTCTTTACATCTGGCAAAACCGAATTAAATACTCCTCTGGAAAGACAGTTCATCTGCCCATTAAGAATATTACAGCAATTGTCTTTGAGATTGCCTGCTCCTCCATAGCTGACAGAGGCGATAAGACGACACTTCATTTAAACAGTATCTCTACTGCATTATCAAGTGCAGGCCCTATGACCTGTAAACCAGGAAGCAGTCCCTCCAGGCTCACCAGGGAATATGCAGGAGAAAGTGATAAATGGGAACTATTCAACTGCTTAGTAGTTTGAAGCTGCTATTTACTGAGGCCTACACAATAATTTAACACAAGCCACGGGGCACTTGGAAATGTAATAAAAAAAAAACTATTTATCACTGGTAAAGCTGAGGGTCAGAGCAGTCACCTGTGACTCAGGCTACTGATTTTCAAATGTGTCTTCATCAGGAAAAACAGAGAGGTTTGCTATTTTAAGAGTATTGAAGGCAGAGACCTTGATCATTTTTGCAATAAAAATTTACTTTTCATTTTCTTGGGACCTTGGGATCATGGGTGGTTTGGGGGCAAAGAGTGGAATATTATTAGGCTTGATTTCTGAGCAGAGTAAAGAAAGAAACAATGCAAATGCTGGTAGTTCAAAAACTACAAACACAAGAAAATGGTAGAATGGTAGGTAGAGTAACCAGCTTGAACAGTAGCAACCTAGTAGACTTTTGAGATTTGAGGTCATCTACAGGTCATCTATATTTTCATTCTAGTAATAGTAACACTCTACAATGAGACCACTATTTTACTACTGGAATTACTACTGCTGTGGCTGCTTATTATTTATTAAGAACTTACAATGTTCTATTCTTTAGTAAAGTCATTCCAAAACTATGTATCTCATCCCTGCTATGTGCAGAACAATGGATTAAGTCCTGAACATACCCTAAGTATGTCTTGAAACAGCCTTGCTGTTTCAGTACTAAGTACTTACACTAAGTAAGGTGTTTTGTACATTTACATTTTAGGTCTCTGAAGATGCAATCATGGATGATTATCCAATATTGCCATTTAACAAGAATTTTAATAAATGATAGAGAACAGAATGTATGGTAAAATATTTGCATATGCTACTTAATGGTAAAGAAATGCCAAGCGACTAGGAAAACCTTGGAAAAGGTTTGCAAGGCTGCCTGAGAGGAACAGGAGTATCATCATCTTCCTTCCAATGCATCCTGAGCAGAACCACAGGGACGATCCTTAATGCGGCACAACTTTCATTAATTTAACATGCATCGAGCACCTATTGCACTGACTACAGTAATACGGGTTATTTCAGAAACATTTTTATTCTGAGAAAATTACAGAAAAATTTTTTTCTGAGAAAGTTACAGTAGTGTGGTAAGAAAGGACACAAGATGTTGACATCAGTGCAACCAAGATACAGAACATTTTTGTCACCACAGAGATCCCTCATCCTGTCCTTCTGTAGCCCCAACCTTTTTGTTTGTACCGCCAGCCACTTCTTAACCCCGATAGCCACTAATCTGTTCTAAATTTCTATACTTTTGTCATTTTGAGAATGTTACACAAATGCAATCATATGTAACCTTTTGGGGACTGGCTTTTCTTATTGAATTAATTACCCCAGATTATTTTGTGCATCAGTAGGTCAGCTCTATGGTATGGATGTACTAGCATTTTTTGATTATTCACCCATTGAAGAGCATCTGATTATTTTCAGTTTTGAGCTGTTACAAATAAAACTTCCATAAACATTAACATACAGGGGTTTGTATGAACATAAGTTTTCATTTCTCTGGGATAAATGGCTAGAAGTTCAACCGCTGAGTAGTGTGGTAATTGCAGATTTAGTTTTTTAATAAATTACCAAATTGTTTTCAGAGTGGTTGCACTATTTTACATTCCAGCCAATGATCTAAGAATGATTCAGTTTTTCCACACATTCTCCACCATTTAGTATTGTCATTATTTTTTTCATTTTACTCATTTTGATATGCAAGTACTGATACCTCATTGGACTTTTAATTTGTATTTTCCTAATGGTGAATGACAATAAATATCTTCTCATAGGTTTATTTGCCATCTGTTTATCCTCTTCAGCATTATGTTTCTATGTGCCTTTTCCCCATTGGCTAATGAAATTTTTTAATTTTTTTAATTGTTGAGTTTTGAGAGTTCTTATATATTCTAGACACTATCCTTTGCTGAATATGTGATTTACCAATATTTTCTCTAAGTCTTAGTTTGCTTTTCCATCCACTTAACGGGCTCTTTCACTATTCAAGAGTTTTTAATCTTAAGGAAGTCCAATGTATCAATTCCTCTTTTTATGGATGTTTTTGGTATTAAATCTTGGGCTTCTTTATTAGCCTGGGATCCTACAAATTTTCATGTATTTTTTTCTGAGTTTGTAATTTTACATTTTACATGTAAGTCTGTAATTCATTTTGAGTTAATTTTATATAAAATTATGAGAATTTTTAGGGTTTTTTTTTTTTTTTGCCTAAAGATGCTTCAGCACCATTGTTTTAAAGACTGTCTATTCTCTGTAAAATTTATTTTGTCTTTGTACCTTTGACGAGTCAGCAGGGCACATCCGTGTGGATCTGTGTCTGGGTTCTCTATTCTGGTCCATTGATCTATGTGTCTGACCACACAGCCTTGGCCACTGTAGGTTGATAATGTGTTCAAAGTGGGTAGAACAATCCCTACCATTGTGTTCTTCTTTTTCAAGCTAGTTTAGCTATTCCAGTTCCTTGCCTTTCAACATAAATAGCAGATTATTTTTTCTATGTCCACAAAAGTTTTGCGGTGATTTTGAAAGGAATTTCACTGGACCTGTACGTCACACTGCAGAGCATTAACGCCTTGACTATGTGGAACTCCAAATTCCAAAATACTGGATATCTCTCCATTTTCCATAAATACTCTTTGATATTTTTATTCAGTGTTTTGTAACTTTCAGCATACAATACTTGCAAGCACTTTACTATATTTAGACCTAAGGATTTAATTTTTAAATGATTGTAATAAATGGGACTATATTTTACATTTTCCCATTTGTTAACTGCTATAACAACAGGGCAATGATTGCTGAGGGGAGGGAGGTTTAAGGGGACTCAATGGTAATGGACAAAATATAATAAAGATTATGGATTTTAAAAAAGAAAACTGCAATAGATGTTTGTATGTTTATGTTATATTGTGACCTTGCTATACTTATTTATGAGTTTCAGGAGTTTTTTGATAGATTTGGTAAGATTTTTCATGGAGATAATCATGTTATCTATAAGATTTATGTCTTTTATTCTAAATCTGTATTGCTTTTAATTTCCTTTTCTCGTCTATTGCATTTGCTAAAACTTCCAGCACTGGGTTAAGTAAGAGAGTTAAGAATGGACTCCTCACTTTGTTTCTCACCTAACAGGGAGGCATTCAGTCTTTCACCACCGAGAATCGCGTTGGCTGTAGGGATTTTGTCCATGTTCTTTTTCAGGTTGAGGAAGTTTCTCTCCGCTCCCATGTTCCTGAGACCTTTATCATCTCACAGTGCTAAAATGTGTCAGGTGGTCTTCAGCACCAATTGATATTATTGTCTGCTTTTTTCTCATTTAGCCTACTATCATGGTGGATGACATTGACTGGTTTTTCAATACTGAAGCAGTCATGTATCTCTGGAATAAACCCACGTACTTGTGTTGTATATATATTTTAATATATTCTTGTACATATATACTCTGGATTTTGTGTTATATACTCATAAATACATTCACATACATACATATGCCTATATATACCTATACATATATACATATGTGTATATACCTATACATATATACACATATATTTTTTCAAATTGGTCAGAAGTTCTCTTTCTGACCATTTTTTGCCTGGTTATCTATGTTTGGTATCAGTAATATTAGCTTAGTAAAATAAATTGAATGTGCTCTTTCTTCTGTTTTCCGGAGGAGAGTGTCAAATTGCGCTTCCTCTTTAAAGATTTGTTAGAATTCAACAGTGAAAGCACCTTGGCCACAAGAGCACTTACAGGAGTTTTTTTAGCTACAAATTCAACCTTAATACAGAGCTATTGAAATTACTTATTTGGTGTCGGGTGGGCAGAGGTCATTTGTATTTTTCAAGGAATCAGTGCATGTCATGTGGAAATCTTTCTGTGGAAAGCCGTTTGTTGTGCGGCCTCATTATCTTTTTGAAGTCTGCAGGGTCTGTAGTTGTTTCCCCGGGCTTGTTTCTGGTAGTGTTAATGTTTTTCTATTAGTTTTCTTCTCTTCCTGTTCTCTTTGTCTTGTTAGCGGTTTGTCAATTTCATTAACTTTTTCAAAGATGAAGGCTTTTTGCCTTTGATTTTCTCTGTTATTTTTCTATTTTTAATTCCTTTGATTTCCAATTTCACCTTTAGTATTTTCTTCTTCATGCTTTGGGTTTATTTTGTTCTCCTTTTTCTCAATTTTTGACTTCAGAGCTTAAATTATTAATTTGAAACTTTTCAATTTTTCTAATATGCGCATTTAGGGGTTGAAATTTCCCTCTCACTACTACTTCACTATGTCTCACAAATCTCATTGTATTGTTTTTCAGTTTCATGTAGTTTAATTATCTCTATTTCCCTTCTGACCTCTTTATTGATCTGTGTATTAGTTGGAAATGTGCTGTTTAGTTTCCGAGTATTTGGAGATTATCCTGTTAGTATTTTGTCATAAATTTCAGTTTCTTTAATCCACAAGTTATAATTTTTGCCAAATATTGGAAATCTTCACTCAGTTTTTCAAATGCATTTTCAGTTCATTTTTCTTCCCTTTCCTTCTGGAACTTTGACACAAATGTTAAATCTTTGTTTTCATATAACTGCACATATATGTCTGAGGCTCTGTTCATTCTGTTTTGTTTTCAGTCTGTTTTCTCCCTGCTGTTCAGAGTCCACAATTTCTATTATTCCATCTTCAAGTTCACTCATCATTCTCCTATTCTCTCCATTTTGCTGTTGAGCCTATCTAGTTGTTTATATTGGATATCATATTTTTCAGTTCTGAAATTCTATTTGGTTCTTTCTTATATCTTCTATTTCTTTGCTGAGACTTTCTTTTTCCCATTTATTTCAAGCATGTCCATAATTGTCCATTGAAATACTTTTATCATGGCTGCTTTACAACTCCTTGTCAGATAACTCTGATGTCTATGTCTTCTCTGTCTTGGCATCTGTTGACTCTCTTTTCTTATTCATTTGGAAAGCTTCCTGATAAATTTCTGTGACAGGTGATTTATTTTTATCAATGCCTGGATATTTTAGTGTTATGTTATGAGACTTTGGATTTTATTTAGATCTTTGACTGAACAGGCCTCCATTGATATAGATTCTATGGAAAGAGAGGGGGAGGATACTGTCTCCTTATTGCCAGCTAGAGATGAATTTCCACGTTATCATTAAAGCCTCCATAAAAACCCATTATTACTAGTCTTGGGAGGGAGCGTGGCTTTCCACTACACCTCTGCTGCATCACCCTGTATGTGAGAGTGCAGGACACCTCACCCCAGCACTGAGGCCGCCTACACAGACAGGACCAGAAGGGAGTCTCTTACTGGTGGTGGCAGTGAAAGTCCTGACTCTCCGAGGCCTCCTCTGACACCAATCCACAAACAGAAAGCTGGGTGCGGATCTGCTGCTGACAGGGAGGGAAATGTCACAGCAGGTGTCCCACATGGTCTCCAAACCCCATGGGGAACATCCTTGTTTATCCACTACCCAGTGAGGGCCAACATCTGAGCTGCTCACTCCCACACCATGCCAGCAGGGGCTTAGGATGACTCATCGCAACCTGACAATCTAGATTCGCCACTCAGCTTCTGCTAATGAAAGTGGGGTGAGGCCACAATTTTTCTCTGTGGGTTTTGGCTGAAATAGAGCAGTTATTGCCTAAAAGTTTTCTGTCTTGCCGTATTGTTCCTTTCTTGCTTCTTGGATTAGAGAAAGTGAGATTTTCATGGGCCCATCTTTTGAATCTGTACCCATTGATGTTTCTGAGTTGCTGGCTTCTCTGGCACCTAGTCTGGGCTGTATGAGATTAAAAAATACAAATACACGCTGCCTCATAATTTCATTAATTACAACATCTATAGCTGGCCTCTGGTCTCTTCTCTTCACCTTTCAGGTATATATGTATCATAATACATATTTTTACACATTCAAATGTCAAGTTTTAATCTTAACAGGAGTATTAGAGCAATGAATGTCTTTCTATATTTTTAAAAGTGGAAGTCCTCCATAAATCATCTTATTTCTTACATTTATTCAAAAAATATTTATTGAGACATTGACTAAATACCATTGATATGAAATGACTAAGTTAGTTATGGTTCTACCCTTAGTGTGAGTACAATTTGGTCAGTAAGACAGATAAAAACAAATATAAAAATTCTTAGTTCTTACAATTTAACTAAGTTCTACTTCTTAGTAGCATACAAGCAATAAGAAGCTTCGTTTTATACAACATTTAAACAATATCTTCATGTGTTCATTGTAAATAATGATTAAAAAAAGAACAGTCTTTTTCATTCAATTATGGAATAGAGTACTAGCATTTATCTTTTAAAATAAATAAACTTAAGGAAAATAACATAATATTATATACAGTGTCTCATAAATTTATGATGGAATGGTGGTTGAAACACATGCTTATGTATATTGAATCAAAAATTTAGAAGTTGAGGATATTTCTGGGTGGTGCATTCTTATCCTTCTGAGGTTACTATAATTTATGATGACTCAACTGTCCTTCAGGCTATCTCTTAGTGCCACAAATAAGAGAACTCCACATTGAGTGGACTTTGGTTATACCTCAGTGTGGGGGTTCTCAGGGGTTTGGTGCCTACGAAACTCTTCAGTGACATTCCTACTTCATTGTGGACAGTTCAGCTACTTATTTGTGTTTGGATTGAGCTGACATCACTGTCTGCCATCTTCCAAGGAACCTGCTGACATTTTTAATTTGATAGACTGCTGAGAAACCACAGCAGGATACAGACCAACCCATCAAAAGTGAATTGAGGACTCCACTGATGAGGAGAGCTAATTATGTGGCCATGGGGAGTGGGACACTGATTGAAATCCTTCCGACTTTTTAGTGCTTTCTCGGTATGTAGGCTAGCTCCTGAGAGGAATAGTAAATGAAGGAGATTTGTTCTCTGTTCTCACCAAGGCACTGCCCAGTATTTCTCTGTTAGAAGTCAGCTGCAAATATCCTGCCCCTGCACCCAGGAATAAAGAGTTCAGAGACAGGCTAGAAGGTTGTTTCACAGATCTTGAAGCACTCTTCAGTGTGCCCCAAGAAGACATGGAGAAGCTGCCTTCAGATTTTTTACTAAACTCACTGACTCTGACTCTATACTTTCTCTCAAAATTAACTTGAGCTTGAATATTTTAAAAATAACACCAACAACTTTACATAGGTAAGTATGTGTGTATAGATAGTTATATAATATGTATGTATATATTTAAAATTGGCATATATATCATATTTTGCCATGTACAATGCACACTCTATTGCCTAAATTTTCCAAGGAAAAAAAAGGATGCACATTAAACATGGGTATAATGATTATATACCATAGGTACAATAATGGGTATAGTAATGGGATTATATACCATAGGTATAATAATGGGTATAATAATGCACACAAAAACGTGGGAGTGCATTACACACAGGAGTGCATTTTACATGGCAAAATATGGTAATTGAATTCCCTAGGAACATATCAATCCCATGAGCTTATAAAAAATGTTACTGAATCTAGAAGATCAGGGCTGAAGTCCATTTCTATGATTTTGAGCAGCTATGTTGTATTAAAAAGATCTCAAAAGATAATACCTATTACTATGCTTCTTAAATAGACATTCACTAAAATGGTGAAAGCTAACATTTTTCTACTTGATATCCATTATTTGCATGGCCTCTTTCATCTTTATTGAGCCTGAGAAGTTCTCCTATATGCACAGTTGGCTTTTATCTACTTAACATGGTTCTCCTTTGGCCTCCAAACCATTTGGCTTTGATTCATGTTCCTTGGAGTATGAAATCCCTGGCTCTTCACTTCCAAATATATACTTTAGAATGAATGGTTCTTATCTCTGTTCTCACTGCTCACATTCTCAACTGAACCCACCCTGCTGGGTCTCCAAATCACATCCTGTTATTTTTTTTCAGAGCTTATCCAGACAGTTTTAGAAAAAAAAGTAACATTTCTCTTGTTCACCAATGAAGTGCCATATAAGACATTGAGTTATATATTTTATGAACATTATTTCACTTAATTCTCATAACCTTCTTGGCTATATCCACTTTTAGAACTATATAATAAAAGCCCAAAGAAATTACTCATGTAAATATACATATCTAGAAAATTACTTAATCAGAATTAAAATCTTGGTTTATCTGACCTCAAAGTTCCTTGAGCTCTTATCCCCTACAATATTGTTTCTTACAAATCAAGTGATGACTTAACACCTCTTAAAGGAGAAAAATCCTGGTAGATACTCATTGATATAAACAATAATCTTAAAAGTAGTTACATATTAAACAAAAGGTTTTTTTTTTACTTTTTATACTTAAACTTTTGTGCAAGACTCAAATCAAAAAATATTTCCACTGGATGTTAAAGGGTCTTCTTAAACTTACCATATGCAAAGCTGATCCTCTGAGATTCCACTCTATTCCCAACCCTACTTTTTCTGAAGTCTTTCCTTTTTTAGTTAATAATAAATGCATTTTTCTAAAATTTCAAGTGAAAAATACCAATGTCATCTTTAACTTCTCTTTCGCTCATCCCTCACATCTAGCCCAGTGGTGAATTCTGTGGGCATTACCTTTAACAGAGATCTAGCATGCAAGCTCGTCTCACAACCCCCACTGCTCCCGTCTTGGTTCAAGTCACTGGTACTCCCACCAGAAGGAGGCTCTCAACATGTCTTCTTGCCTTTGTCCTTGCTGCCTTCAAGTTCATTTTCAACACAACAGTCACAGAAACCCTGGTTAAATGTAAATCAGATCACAACTGTCTGTCCAATGATTCCCACTGGACTTAGAAAAAAACCCAAAACACTTTTTATGATTCATAAGACCCTACATAGTCAGAGCCATGTTTAAGTCCCATGATATGGAATTTCACTCTTTCCCTTAATTAGATGTCTCCAGCCACATGGACCTCATTAATTTTATCAAATACATAGGCAGACTATTGTCTGAGGACATCAGGACCTTCTATTTATTTCTCACTGCCGGAAATGTCCCTCCTCTGGTTATCTACTTGGAAGGTCCATACCTCCTTTGGGTCTTCAATGGAATTTCACATACTCACTGGAGAACTTCCTTGACCATGTTCTTTAAAATTGCAAGTGTCTTCCACCTTCCCATCTCCTTATTTTGTTTTTCCTCCCCATCAGTGACTTTCTTACACCCTCTATATTTTACATATTCACACTGGTGACTGTTTCCTCTTTCATTAAAATAAAAAGCTGAGCAAGGGCAAGGATTTTTTTGTCAGTTCAGTGCTCTATTTCTAGTAACTAGATAATTGATTTGTATATAGCAAGACAATAAATAATTGCAGAATAAAAATACATTTAAAAATAAATAGAAAAATCAATAAAATAAATATGAAAACACAATTTTCATGTTATAGATTAGTTTTATGATTTATATTATGTTAATTTGTTGAAACTAATTTGCTGACATTACATTCAATAATAGAGTCATCGCTTGAGTCGCCATCATTATCCCTTCTTTGAATATTCTTATTAACAACAAAATTGTTCTTCATTTTCATGGGCCAATCAGTATAATAGTATACCTCAAGCTATAGCATGAAAAAAGAAAACACATATTCTTTGCATATTGACTACTACACTTGCCAATGAAGTGTGCATAATTAGCATATTAAAAAGAAAATGTCCCCCAAACATCGACTTGCATGTGAATGTGGTATACAGAGTACAAGTTATTTGTCGACCCCATGCTTCATGATGTGCAGAGACTCGCTTTCACCCATACTCTTCCCTATCTGCAGTCTTGTGAAACATGTCTTACCATGCCAAGTGAAGTTTTCTGACCTTCACCTCTTGTGAAGGGGATTGTAAACACAAATGCAAACATGGACAGTAGAAATCGCATCAATGCTCTTACAAGAATGTCTTATAGGTTGACTCAGAACATATTATGTTTTTTAAAGAGCATCATCCCATGTAAAACATGAAATTTAGAAATCTTCAGAAAAATAGAGACTATGTCTGCAGACCCCAGGATCCACAATTCAGTTTAAAAAACATTCCTGTACCACAAAGAGTTTGCAAGACAAAGTATGATAAATGACATATGGAAATATTACAGCAGATTCAATTGAAAGAGAGACATTCAATTTGTGAAAAAGCACAGGCTTTTTAAAGAAGTGACGTTTGTGCTAGGGCCAATTTAGCAAGGTGGAAACTGAAGGGGAAGTTAATTCAGGTAGAGAAAATTGCATGGGCAAAGGATTAGAAGCAAGAAAGCCCAAGGTTTAAGGAGCATATTTGCTTATAGTGGAGCCAAGCACTGAGAAATTGGATAGAGAAAGGATTGAAAATAAAGATAAAATAAAATAAAATAAATCAAAGAGCTAGATTTCTCAAGAAACTTAAAAAAAAAACCCTTTAATTTGCTGGAAAACAGAATACAAAGGCAGATTAAAGTAGATTAGCATAAAGGGATAATCTGGGTATATGTTAAGACATAACAACAACCTATAGATATGCCGTGCCTTCTCCATCTGTGAGGCACTGTTCTAAGTGCTTTATACACAGCGACACATCTGACCTGCACAGTGACCCTTAAGTAGGTGTGTTCTTATGTTCTAATTACCGAGGCTGAGAAAAGTCCAGTACCTTCCTCAAGGCCACACCTGGACAGATCTCACAGTTCAAGTTTGCAGCCCATGTTTAAATGCTATGTCCCAGATTTCTAAGTATGTAATTCAGTGCATATTAAAGGTTAGGACCCCACAGAACACAATAAATTATTGACAGTTAATGTCACCGGAAAAGTGCAAGAAACTTCCAGGAGCAGGCAGCAAGACGTTGGTTGAAATCAGGGTCCCCTAAATGTTAATGAAGTGTCTCACAGACCCAGTTTCTTAGTAGGCCAGGGGGTGAGACAAGGGTCGCCACCAATCGCTTCCTTCTTTCTGTCGCCCACCTTGTCTCTCCTGCTGCTTCCCAACATGCCTCACTGAAGCCTTTCCTTCGCATCCCAGCCCTATAACTGCTCTGACTCTTCATTTATCTTTTCTTTTTTTTTTTCTAGAGCTAAATATTTAGTAGTGTGTGCCCTATGAGTCTGATGTAAAAAATCATTGGCTGTCAGTGATCCCATGAATGCTAAAACGGATCTGTGAAAACCTGGAAAATCAAGTTGAGATCTTTCTTTTCAGCATTCCCCACCCTAGAGCATAGCGAATTAGCTAAAAATTTGTAAAATTTCCAGAAAACAGAAGTCAAGCAAAAGAGGCAAAGTGGTTTTATTTTTCTCCTTAGTAAACCATTTGAACTTCTTTATGTGTTCTTTCATTTGTCAACTAGAATGATAAGTGGCGGGTCCTTGATGCACAAATGAATGCTCATTTTAACTTTAATAAATATGGCATTGATGTTTTTTGTTCTTCACACATTCTCTTTACTCAAACATGCCATCCAGTAACTGATATGTATGCTACATCCAGTAGTAGTATGCTACTACTTTTAAATAAAACACCAAACACATAAACTTTATAATATGCAACTGAATGGTATAAATACTTAAAAATACCAAATCACTTATATTTAGCTTAAATTCTGCTAAATCAACTTAGACTATAAAACAAACCCTATATATTTTGTTCTGATAAAAAATTTTCCTGTTATTTCTTTTTGTGTTTTATTTCTCTGTTTTGTGTAAGTGAAGGTGGAGAAAGGATATGAGAAGTAATAGCACGGTACAATTTATGTGTTTATAATGATAATTATGGATTACCAGAAAATTGTAAATTATTGTAAGTATTTTGTTGCACAAAAACACATTTTAAATGATTGCTATGGGAATCTTTAAATAGTTTTAATTTTTGAAAGAATAAGAAATGACATTCATCAAGAGCATCTGCAATAAAACAAGACAGGATCGATGCTGTGCCAGGTCCTGTGTGCAGGAGAGCTGAGAGTGTGAGCATTAGCTGGCCTTCAAATATAAGAATAACCACACTCAGCAGAGATCAACATGAAAAAATGTAGCCATTCTGAGCTAAAAAAAAATAGTGGTTTCACTACTGCATTCAATAATGTATTTAATATATATTGAAGTCCAGTAACTATTTAGTGCTGGAGATGTAACACTGTCTGAAACTGGAAAGAATAAAAACAGCAATACAAACAGGTAGTCTGACCTTACGGAACTTTTATTTTATTGGAATTGGGGCAGAGGTAAAACACACGCAAATATATAAATTATGTTCAGACTCTCTGGGTAATATGGTAGAAAAGCCTGCAAACTGGAAATCTAGGCTGTCGTGTAAGTGTAGGAAAAAGCATACATGGAAACATGAACAAGATTAAAATTTTTGCAAGACCTCTACATTCCCCGGGCTCCTATTTCTTCACAGGTAATGTGAAGATACGCCTCTTCCATTCTACTTTGTAGGATATTAAAATCCTTGCATTGAGCCCTGGCTGGTGTAGCTCAGTGGATTGAACACCAATCTGGGAACCAAAGGGTTGCTGGTTTGATTCCCAGTCAGGGCACACGCCTGAGTTGTGGGTCAGCTCTCCAGTAGGGGGCATGCGAGAGGCAACCACACATTGATGTTTCTCTCCTTCTTTTTCTCTCTCCCTTACCCTCTCTCTAAAAATAAATAAATAAATAAATCTTTAACAATAAAATAAAATCCTTGCACTGAGAAAAACAAAGGCACGCTTCCCAAAGGGACCAGATTGCCTTCACACCCAAATGACATCGTCATCTCAATTAAAATGTTTAAGGTTATGATCCATCTAAATTGAAGAAGGCACAAACATGATAAGAAAATGAATTTACAGACTTTCAGTCAGAAAGACATTAAAACCCTCTCAATTATCTTTACTCCCCACCCCAGAACCTATGAAGAAAGAAGCAAAGTGAATTCTTTAGAAGACACCTGTAAATTCAAAGAATGAAGACAATAGCATCTAACTCTTCCAAGCTGCAAAGTATGTGACTTAGTAGACTGAGAAAGCTGAACTCTAAGTCAGCACTTAAGAAAGCTGAAAAACAAGTTGAGTTATTGAGACATACACAAAAGATTCATAAATTATTAGTATGTAGTACCTCTGCAGTGAAGTTAGAGCTAAAAACTGAACACTGACAGAAATTCCATTTAGGAATCCTTTAGACCCCACCAAAGCCCCATTTCAGATCTTATTCCCCACTTTCCATAGTCAGAAGTCAGACCTTACTATATTCTGGCAAAAGATGAGGGGGTTATTCATTGGAAAAAATTCTTTTAATTCTCTGGAATGGGGCCCAAATTTAATTGAGAACAAGGGTATCAAAAAGAAAACAAAGCAATTATGTGAGCATATATATATATATATATATATATATATATACATATATATATATATATTCAGTATATATATATACTGAAAAGACCCTCCCCAGATGTCCTCTTCTCTCATAAAATTAACTCTTGATGCAACAATCTCATCATGAGGAATTGTTTTCAAAGAAATGAAAAATAACATAAATATATATTTATAAGAATATTACATCCATATTCTAGAGCTTTAGGTATGTATTTAAAGAATGTATTAAGTGTACATGCATAAAGCAAGAAATAACCTGTTACAGATTTTTTTAAAGTAATTTTGAGAACAATATATTTAGTATGTTCACGTTTATTTTAAAAAGTACAGAGGGGGTGCCTGGCTGGATTGCTCAGTTGTTTGGAGCATTGTCACATACACCAAAAGGTTGAGAGTTCAGTTTCTGGTCAGAGCACAACCCCGGTTGCAGGTTCCTCCCCCAGTTGGGGTGCGTATGGGGAGGTGACCCATCAATGTTTCTCTCTCACGTTCTGTCTCTCGCCCTTCTTCTTTTCATAAAATCAATAAACATATTCTTGAGTGAGGATTAAAACAATTACATATGAGTGAATAAAGTTGTGTTATTTAAATTGCAAATATAATGATACATTTTCATATATCAACATTTTAAATATCCAATTATATTTTGTTTCTTCTTTAAATAGTTGTTTAGGATGCAAAATTGATAGTTCAATTCTGAGGGGTTATTACTTTCTTTATTTAAATTTTTGTACCTAATTCCCAGTTTCTCTGTTATCAAAAACATTGTCTGTAAAATTTTAACCTTCTACAAGTTTTGGGCAAATAAATAATTAAGTTTTCAAAAATTTGGTGGCATCTAAAAAAATGTGGTTCTCTTGCAAGGTACCCAATTAATGCAAATGTATCATTACAAGTATTATTATTACATTATTGTAATATTACATTATTATTGTAATGCAAGTTTATTAACTGAATTATTTAAATTTTTAACAAACATAGGCTAATGGTGATGCTTCACAATGCAATTGAATCTGTTTTCCACTTTTAATTTTAAATTTGGTGATGATATTCCTGATATAAAATTTCTAACTATTAAATAGCCAATATATGTTTTTATCAATAAATAATGGCCTTTTGCTCTGTCTTTTAAAATATCCATTTTTTGACATTTAAAACTTGTTTCTAATTATTAAACTATCTTCTTAAATTTGAAATGATAACAACAGCACAAGCTAACCAGCCTTTAAAAGCCTTGTGTATATTTTTATTCAAAAATCTCTCTCTACTTTGTTTCCCAGTGATCTCCAACTACAGCAGAAACCATCATGTATGAAAGCCCAATGAAGTGGCGCTGATTTATATGCAGTCAACAGAGCGACTGAACTGTGTAACTCTTCTTATAAATTTTAAATTTTAGTTTGGACTCAAAACAAAACAAACAGAGCAATCCTTGATCTTTTTTTGGTATTTGTCTGATTTAGTTCCAGATCCTCAAAGTGTAAGCTTGCTTTCCTATGTGTCATTAATCCCTGAGAAAAAGAGAGAGAGACATTCATTCTTCATTCACTGGAAGAGGGTGCTCTGCTTATTTCCCAGGCAAACACGGATCATCTGTTTTTACTTGCATTCAATTTTCATAATCATTGCTGGAGAGATTAGGTGGAGTACACCACACAGATGACACTATTTATCTTCCCTGCAATTTGCTTAAATGTGTGTTATCTGATTTTCCTGTCAGCCTTTCCATGGACTTGTCTCTAAACTCGGCTATGCTAACATACAGTACGTTGAGATATTAATCAACTCTTGCCATTGCCACAAATACTATTCCAACAATAACTTAGCACACTTCAGCAAGGCCCAAACAAATCGAGGACATGAATGAGTGAGGATCTAGAGCACTCAGGGAGGAGGCCAGAACTTGCCATTTCAGTTCAGTTTTTGGTTTTGGGGTTGCTGGTTTTTGCTGTTGTTGTTCTAGTAGTGTGTTTTTTATTTTTTGGTAAGTGTTCTTTTTATTTGTCAGTTTTCTCTGTACCCTACAGAAATCTCAACTCCCTACTCACAGAACATCTTTCTTCTCTCTTTTTATAGGTGGTGGAAGACTATATAATTTTCCTCAAAAGAAATAGAATCACAGGAGAGAAAATTAATTTCCATAGCCATTGCCTAAAAATTTCAGCTTAACTTTACTAGGTATAATCATATCTGAATCTTGCAATAGCTCTCCATCAACTGGACTCCAAACATGAAACATTATAATTTCTAATGACCAATGAAGAGGATGTCATACTGAGCCCTTATCCCCCATTTTAGGTGAGAACCTCCATGGGGAGGAACCTCCATAGCTTCCTCTTAGTTTGAATCACAAGAAGTAGGCTCTGCCATTTTCTATAATATCAGTCCTTGTAAACACTCGTCACAAAATAAACTAACACAACTCTTCTTCTCCCTTAGCAGCACAGAATATGTTTCAATCAATTTCTTCTTTCTTTCAATAAAAATTGATTGAGCCCCTACTATGTGCTGGGCACCAGTCCAAGCAGAGTGATGAAACTAAAAAGCAGAGCAATGAACAACACAGACAAAACTCCTGCCTTCACAGTGCTCACGTTCTAGCGAGGAATTCACGCTGAGGGTATGCATGTTGTTAGTAAGTGTTATAGAGAAAAGAGAAGCAGGGAAGGGGATGGTCAGGGTGCGCCCAATAGTATACGGAGAGGTCTGGGAATGCTTCCTGGAGGAAGGGCCACATCGGCAAAAGCATGAAGGATGAGAACAAGGAAGCTAAGTGAATGAATATTCAGGAGGAGCTTCCCAAGCACATTAAGCATACGAGTGAGTGAATATTTGGAGAAATTGACACAATTAGGCATCAATTTTCAAACTCTTTGTTTGGAACTAAAAGTTCAATTGAACTACTATCTTCTGGTATAGTTATCTAGGCAGGACCACTCCGATTCATTCTGGTAAAAGCAAGCTTTGGTGTAGTTTTCCAGACCTCTTTTCTCTTTCATCGAAACACCCCCCCCTTCTCCTTACTAACTGTTCTTTTCTATCCCCTCTGTGATTGAAATCCACTCTCAGGGAAATACATGATCGGTTTAGTCACACTAGAAGGTATAAAACTGGTCATCATCACAGATTTAACTGTCCGCCCTCTAGAACATCTGAATTTTGAAAGCAAACCCAAGTTCAGACCAAATAAAGGCACTTGTGGCAATGGCCTTCGAGGATTGGCAGGAGGTAATGATGTTTTTCTTAGGCACCCAGAAGAGAAGCCCTGGACTTGTGGTCAGAAGTCTTTGCCCTCTTCTTTGTAAGGTGCTGAGGGATCTTGGGCCTTCTCGTTACCTCTCGATTCTCAATTATTCCCTTGTAAACGAAGGCGCTAAACGACCTGACATCTGCAGCTATAATGCAATGTATTTGTCTCCATTCCTTTTCTATGCGATTCTGTGTAAGATATTTCCAATGAAAGAAAAATAAAGGAAGAATAATCTTGATATGTCAGAGACTGGATTCCAATTCCATGCCTTCTGGTTCTTAAGTACCCATTAAATGATAACTCTAATTTCGGTTGAGACAATCGTGTAACTGTGGTAGAGTAAACTAAAAAGTCCCATGGCTTTTGTGTATTAAAAGTAAAATGAATGCGTGGAAATGTCTGCTGGGCCCCACACTGTATTCAGTATATATTTTCTCAGGCACCCAATTGCCTCTAAAATTGCAATTTATAATTTACCCAGTCTTAATTAGCAGGCTGCTCCCCGAGTCAATCCTGCTGCAGGCAGAACATGAAGTAGAATATAAAAAAACAAAGTGTTTCTGGTTGCTGAAAGCAAGCCATACATATTCATGGTGAAAACAGAAAATCATTCGCCAAACTGTGGATGGTAAATACAAATTAACCCCGCGACGAAAAGTGTAATATTTGCATCCTCAAGCCTTAGAGCTCTCTGGGATTAATTAGGTGATCAGTAGGAATTACAGTTATCACGAACAAAACCTGGCCTTAGACTGTATACGTCAGTGTGTGCAGCGTATTATTCATTATTTGCTCTTTCATTACGATTCTCCGGCCCAGTCGGTAAAGACTGTTGTAGAGACTGATTAAATCTCTCTGTGGAAATATTTTGCAAACTCTACAGGGCTACATAAACACAATGGGATTTTGTTGTTTTACATTTGCTCAACAAAATGATAAAGCTGTATTGATGATCTGGAAGACTCTTGAAATTGTGACTGTCCTGGCCATTCCCACAGTGACCTTCCCGGTTCAGCTATTCAGCATCCCCTCTCTGGCTTCTTAAATGTTCTTCCTGGCTCAAGATTTGCTCCGCTCCCATCCAGTCCCACAGGGCTGCCAGAGTGCCTTTTTCCGAGACCTAAATATCGTCACGTCAGATCATTTATAAAGTTTGGCCATGTCTTTTGGATAAAATTCAACTTTCTTAGCTTGCCATAGATTATCTTTGCCCTGCCTACCTCTTCAGACTCACCTCCTGGTACTCAATCTGTCAACAGTCCTTGGCCGAGCATCCATTTGGTGCCAGGCATGGTTCCAGGCACTACAGGTTTCACTCCATCCAGTCCAGCCCCTACGCGTACTGGGGTCTCTTAACTTCTGTGTCTCTGCAATTTACTTTTCCTGCCGAGAACACTCCTTTTTCTCTTCTGCATAGTGATAAATGCTTGTGGTTTAGGATTTAGCTCAAACATCAGATTCTACAGGAAGCCCTCCCAGGCTTCATTTTGCCGGGTTTCCTGACATTCTCGAGGACTTCACACTGGACCCATTACTGTCAGGACACTCACTGCCCTGCATTATGTTTGTCAACTCTCCTCTTGTCTTTCTCCTCCCATCAACTTCTTGCCCCTCGAAAACAGGCATGATGACGATTATTTCTGATTTGAAAATGACTAGTAAAATCTCTGGAACTTTGTAAATGTGAAATAAATATTCATTGAATGAATTAATGCCAGAGGGGAAATGCTAGAGGTCTAGGACAACAAAGAGAAGTCATCTGTGTCACTCAAATTCCTAAAACAAGTTTCTATTAATTATTGACATATTTGGGGTAAAGGCATGTTCATATTTTCTTTTATATTACTTACATCCTGCTAGATTGCCTTGGGGATTTATTTTAAAATGTGATATATTATGTCATTAGAAATCTACTATGTTATTTTACAAAAAATAAATAAATAAATAGATAGATAGATAAATAAATAAATAAGGCCCTGGCTGGTGAGGGTCAATTGATTGAGCACCGGCCTACGAACCAAAGGGTCACCCTTTCCATTCCCAATCAGAGCACATGCCTGGGTTGCAGGCCAGATCCCTAGTAGGGGGCATGTGAGAGGCAACCCCACACTGAATTTCCCTTCCTCTCTTTCTCCCTCCCTCCCCTCTGTCTAAAAATAAATAAATAAAATCTTTAAAAAAGTAAGACTATCTTTAAAATAATAATATATCGTGCCTGAGGATTTGTCAGTGTTGAAGGACAATTGAGGACTTTCCCAAGTATCCCCCCAAATGCCCCGTAAGGGCCTGTGGTGGGTCAGCATGTGCCTAAAAGTAAATTAGAGGATGAAAGTTTGGAGAGAGGCCAAACCAAAAAACAAGTAGGACACCAAAATAGATGTCAAACTGTGGGAAGACTGTAAACCAGAGCTCAAAGCACTATGGCCTGCTACCTGTGTTTTCATGGCCATGATCTAAGAATGTTTTTTTACAGTTTCTAAAAGATTACATTTTAAATGGTTATTTAAGCACCTAAGTAATATCCATGTTTTTGCTTCTTGGTCCACAAACCCTAAAATATTTACTCTCTGGCTTTAGTTCTACAAACAGACAAGTTTGTAAACACTACTAACTGAGACACTGAATTTGAGCACAGGAAGGAGATGACAGACTTAAGGAGAACATAACTAGAAGATGGAATTTTTAGACACATACAACGTAGGAGCACCTGAAACCACAATCATGTGTGAAAAAGATTCTTTACTTGTGCTCGGTAACATAGACAGGACTCACTTGTTATGCATTCAATCAACTGGCTGGTCCTTGAGGGAAGTCTTAGACTGAAAGCTCATCCATGGTTCCGGTGAGGCTTCAGGAATTTTAGGGGACTATGATGGCAGAAAAACTGTCTTCCGGAAAAAAAGAAAACCAAAGAACCTCCCAGTCTGTAATGTCTCTTCTTAGACATGAATAAACCCGAAGGATCATTTGTTGGCTGGGTTCTCCTTTGGAAAACACCCATGAAGAATGACTACTTGGTGACCCAAGTGCACTGAGCTCAATTTACTTTGAACTTTCAATGTAATTGTTGACAGCTCACCTAACCTCATCCATCCTCACTTGGAATGTGTGCCCACTTAACTTAGGCCCCAGATCTATCTGCAATGATAATAACTCTGTGTCGAGTGGATAAGTCATACAAAAAGACACCAAGACAAGAGTCAAAAATTAAGGCGCCTCTTGACTAAAGAAATGTTCAGAGCTCCGTAGTGAACAACAGTCCAAAATCTATACCGCAACCTCCACTTATTATTAAGAAAATGGGAATGTATATAATGCAGTGTACAACTGAAGCAATTATGATATGTAAAGTTCTAGGTGGAATACAATCTGTTCCTAATAGCCCTTAATTCAGGTATCAGCAGTATAATCTACAAGTACCTATCAGCACATAAAAATCATTTCTCACCTTGTTTTCTTTCCTTCTTCTATTTGTCTCCCCTCCACATCTTTATGACTTAGAATATACCCGACTGCAGTCCCCTGGGAGCACTTATGAGGATTCATCTTATTCATAACATATGATCCTTGATGCCATTACTTGAGGACCTGCTACGTGCAAGGCTATGGATAAGCATTTCTCATTCTTATAATTACTTGGCAAATTGGAGTCTCCATTCTTCTGAAGAGGAACAGAAGCTCAGGGAGATTAAGTAACACACTGTCTAGGATTATGTTATACCAGCCTGGCTGAGGCTAGGAACTCTGCTCCCCAGAACACCATTCCCCATATGGCTTCAGGTTAAAGTTGGCCAAAGGCAGTGCTTGTGTGAGCTTCAGAAGACATTGTAAAGCAACAGTCATTTATCTTAGAAGATGGTTAAAATTAGACGTAGTGGTGGACAGTGGCAGTTTGCTCTTGCTCTCCTGAACTCCCGGTCCATCTCATCTTCCAGATTGCTGACCTGCTGACCAAAAGCAACCCTAACACTTGACTGCACACCACAGAAGTAGAAGCTATGCCAATGCAACAGTTCTCTGTAGAATCCTCTACAAGTTCCCACTCTGTGCTCTCATATAAATAGCCAGACATGCTTGGATTTCCTAGAAAACTCTGATATGCCCACCTACACCAATGCTTCAGGAAGATTGGTTAGTGCTTCTGTGAGCCCTTGCCCTCACTTTGTAGGCTTTCGCTTTCTCAATTCATCCACACTGACCTGAAGTCTGATTCCTATAACAATCCCCCTCCACAACGCTCAATGTGGCTGTGCTGTTTTGTCTGAATTCTGACCAAGAGCACAGAGCAAATAGTGAACCTAAGACAACCACAGCCAAAATCCATGGTCCTCTTTCCTATGGATTTTTTTAGCCATCTTATTTTTAACTATGATGTTACTTATATAAAAACAACACTTTGATCATGCACTATGTTCTTCTGTAACGCTGTAGAAGCAGTCAAAACATACCAGGCCCAGTTCCAGTCCTTCAAAATATGATAGAAAATGGAATATTCATAGATCACCCAATACAAGGCATGAGGAAACTAAAGGTTATAAGAAAAGTGGAGGCAGAACATTATGAGCCTTGAAAGGCGGAAAACAAGGTGTGCCACATGGAATCTTCACAGGTGGATGTGCCCTGAGCGTTCACACAAAGAGAATGTAGAGGCTATGAGATGTAAAACACAGAGAATAAGGTAATTAGATAAAAAAGATGAGACACCTGCATTTTTTCAATCTAAGTCTGAATCTCTGTTAGGAAGAAAATCATATTAGTAGGACCATATGCCTGTTAGAAACTGAGCAAATAATACCCCTCCAAGCCCCCAAGGTCTGATGCAACAGCTATTCGGTGTGGAGGATGGAAGGGAATTTGCATGGGGGGTTGAGAGTAGATGATGTGGAGTGCAGACCAATCAGGGAGAAGGGAAATGAGGAGGACACAGAAACAGGGATGCCAAAAAGGAGGAGGAGGAGGAGGGAAGGAGGTCCCAGAGAAGGAGGAGGTGGAGTTACAGCAAAATGGAAAGGGAAGGAGGAAAGAAGAAGGGAAAAGAAGGGGACACGAATGACAACATGACCCCCACCCCAATGGCAGGAGATTTCAACATCGAATGCTCCCACATTAAGTCCAAAATCTTCCAAATAATTTTTCAAACGAAATGCAATTTGTGAGTAAAGAGTTGTATGTAAACGCACAAGAGTTTTTGCCCTAAGGTATTTCCAAGGAAAACAGACATGCTTCATCAGAATGCAAGAGCTTAGGGGTTTAGGGAAGCCTGAGGACGGGAGTCTCGTGAACCTGGCAGAATCATGGGGAGAATTTGGGAACATCGCAGGCATGGATTGAGGTTTGAGCCAAGTTTAATGAGCTCTCTGGAGGGAAGAGGTACCCCCAGATGACAACAGGGTTACAGTAATTAAAGCTACCATACAGTGACCATTCCAGGTGTGTCATGCCGCTTCACAGTCCTAACCACTTTATGAGGTGCGCGCTATCATTACCCTCATTTTATCAATGAGGAAACAGAGACTTAGGACAGCTGACTAGTTTCATAAGATCACACAGCTTGTGAGGGTCAAAGATGATGTTCAAACCCAGGTATTTCTGATTTCTGGACTAGCGTCTTAATCATCACTTCTCAGAGTGTTGGAAACAATTAGTTCTATTCGCCACAGCCTCCTTTTTGTCCTTGACTCTGCACTATGTCAAAACCAGATTATTTCTGGAACACTGCATTAAACGTGGAATCTGCTATCAATTTTTCTGGGGCCATTCCTTATTATTGTTGCCTAAAATGAGACAAAGCTGCGGTATCACTGTTTCTTTTCATTAGGCATTTGTTAGGGGACTGTTCAGCTATCACAATAAAGCGAACATGATCTCACCCATTCTTATTAAGACAAGTGTTTTAAATTAAAAATTAACATCTTTGACATGTTAGAATGGTATATATTAACTCAAAGTCAGGTCTCCAAATAGAAAAAATGTGAGATTAGTATGACCTAATGGACAAGGGGAAAGAACACCTCCCATTCTTACCTTCTACCAGAGAAGGAAATATTTCCTGTGCTTTTGTTAAAAATCAAAAAGCAGGGTTAAAAGGCCAAGAAAAAATATAATCCAGTTGACAATAAGTTTAGCCACATATTATAGGTATAGATTTTTAAGAGGTGACTTGATACAAGATCCCTGTAAGTCAGAGAGGAAATTCCCAGTCGTGGTTCCTATTACTCTGTCTCTGACCATTGAAGACTCGTTACTATTGAAAGTCTCTTTTGTATTATGTTTATGTCGTGTTTGGCTTAAAAACCAGAAATGGGATTTCACATGTACAAAGGGCACACCCAGTAAAATTTTTTTAAGAAAGGAAAACTCCAAAATGACTGTTGAAGTATGAGAAGCAGAATTGCCTGGATGCTAGAGATGACTCATTTATTCTCTACATTAAACCAAGGCAGGCAAGTTGAAACTACAAAAATATAATCACCTAGTTGTTTGGCACACATCACAGAATAAACTATTAATTTTATGTTTATGTGCTCGTGTCTCCGTTTTCATAATTTTAACTGTCAATTTTTACATTTCTTGTTTTTAGTTATTGAGCACAGTTGGAACAATTTGACTATTTTGACTTTGATTTTGTGGCTTTTCTACATCTTTATTTTAGAAATGAAATTCAGTAACATTGTTTAAATTTTCAGTGACTCATATTTTTAAATTTATGTGTATAAACTTTCTATCTTTTAATTATCATGGGAAAATCTGATCCCTTTAAGTTTTTGTTAAAATCTAGGGTGCAGTTTAGCAAACATTGTCTGTAAAGGATCAGGTCGTAAATATTTAGGGGCAAAATTTCTCATTCTTAGCACTACCAACATTTTATAAAAGACAATTATTTGTTGCAGGAGGCTGTACTGTTAGTTGTAAAATATTTACAAGCATCCCAATTTCTTCCTAAGACTCCAGTGGTATCCACCTCAACCACTGCAAAAACAAAAATGTCTCCAGACTTCGTCAAATGTCCCTGGGGGCCTAGGAGCAAAGTTTGCCCTGGGTGACAACTGTTGTTTTGGAATCTACAGGCCACACTTTCTGTTGCAGCTATGAACACAGTCATAGACTGTAAGCGAATGAATGAGTATGGCTGTGTTTCAGTAGAAGTTTATTTATGGACATCAAAATTTGAATGTTATACGATTTTGATGTTATGAATACATCTTTGTTTTTCTTCAACCATTTAAAAACTTAAAAACATTCTTAGCTCATGGAGAAGACAAAAAAAGCAGCAAGCCACAGTTGCCATCCCTGATCTATAGGATAAAAGGATAAATAAGATAAATAATAGGAGTCTCTTCCTCAAGGAGTGTCTGATCTACAACAACAAATATTTATTCCTTCACTTGATAAATGCTGTCAAGAAGGTATGTGAAGTGAGTGGTGGTGGCAGTGCCAATGAATATGGTCTACCCGAGGAGGGGGGCACACAGAAGAGGGTCACACAAACTATCTTAATAGATGACCTGATACTTCCGGCCAAGATGGAGGCGTAGGTGGAAGCACTGTGCCTCCTCTCACAACCAAGATTAAGGACAACAAATATTTATAAACAATAACACAACCAGAATACGGAAAATTGAAATGCCGAAGTCCTCGGACATTCAACCCAACCGGTAAGAGGGGCAGAGTCGGCAGGCGGCGGGGAGAGAAAGTAGCAGGAAAAAAGA
>PVKM010004303.1:0-46641 GCA_004027735.1 Carollia perspicillata
GAGAGAGAGAGAGAGAGAGAGAGAGAGAGAGAGAGAGAGAGAGAGAGAGAGAGAGAGAGAGAGAGAGAGAAACACGGATTGAGACAGGGGGAGAGAGTGAGCAAGGAGGGAGAGAGAGAGAAGCCAGAGAAGAGAAAAAATGCCACTTTCAGGGGTGAGAATAAGCAAGAAAATAATGTCTTGAGGCTTCCTTTGACTTTTTTCACTTTTAAGTATTTTTAGATTTCCATAAGAGTTGTGAAGACAGTACAGAAAGTTCACATATACCTTTCACCCTGCTTCCTGTAACATTAACATCTTAGTAACCATGGAATATTTGTCCAAAACTAACAAAGTAAGGTATTAACTAAGCTATAGACTTTATTCAGCTTTTGTCAGCTTATCCAATAATGTTCACTGCTGTTCCAGGATCCAATCTAGGTCATCGCATTGCATTCTGTTATAATTCTTTTTATTCTCCTCCAGTTTGTGACAGTTATGTGGTTTTACCTTGTCTTTTATGACCTCAATATCTGAGTACTGGCCAGGCATTTTGAAGACTGCCTTGTAATTTGGATTTCTGATGTTTCTTCTCTTGATTTGACTGGAGTTACGGATTTTGGGGAAGCATTCCACAGAGGTGAAGTGCCCATCTCACTGCATCATGTCAGAGATACATACTATGAACGAGACTTTTCATGGGCAATGATGCTCTTGATCATGTAGTTATGGTGGTGTCTGCCGGGTTTCTTCACTGCCAAGTTACTAATTTTTGATTTTCATACTCTATTCATTAGAAGCAAGTCACTAAGCCCAGGCCCCTCTCAGGCGAAGGGGATTTAAGCTTTATCTCTAAAGCAAACAATATAAAAAGTGTTGCAGATGTATGTTAAAGTCACCACAGTGATTAATAAATATATTAGGGAAGACCCTTGAGGCTAGGCGCATATCCTTCCCTGACGGCTCGACTTTGCGCTCATTCCTCATGGCAGGCTGCTTTCTTTTTTGTGCCGGGCCTCTCCTGTCTGCTCCTCCAGGTCCACTCCTCACTCTTCTCCACGCTCCTCTCCGCCTCAGAAGATGTTCTTCTGTTACAGTCACGGGGCTGTGCCCTCTGACTTTCGAATGGGGAAACTCCAGCAGGGGAGTTGAGAGTAGAGGAGCGGGATTAGGATATTTTTCTTCCTGCATGCTCCCTCCATAGGGCTCCTTGTGTCCCTCAAAAGAAGACAACCAAATGTGCATGACTTCCCTTCTTCAGAGTCTAATAACTTTCCCTCCTCTTGTCACTTCTGGTGACAGCTTTGCTGCTTCAAGGTCAGGGTCCTGTTCTCTGACTTATAGCACCCTGTATCCCACATACACTTTTTTTTAAAAAGATTTTATTTATTTATTTTAGAGAGGGGAAGGGAGGGCGAAAGAGAGGGAGAGAAACATCAATGCATGGTTGCCTCTCACATGCCCCCTACTGGGACCTGGCCAGCAACCCAGGCATGTGCCCTGACTGGGAATTGAACCAGCAACCCCTTGTATATCGCAGGCTGGCACTCAATCCACTGAGCCACACCAGCCAGGACTGCACATACACTTTTGCTATTAGTCTTTCTAATAAGCTCTTCTTGGATTATCTTAAATTGAGTATGTTGTTTGTTTCCTGTTGAGATCCTGACTGGTACATTGACCGTGGCTTCTAAGAAACACACCATTAACCTTTTTAATCAATTCCTTAGAAATTTTTTTGTGTAAGTTACTTTAAATTTGTTTTTAATTTCTTACAACCAAAAGCATGTTTTCTCAAAGATTATAATGCTAACTTCTATGTAACTGCAATAATAATAAAAGCTAAATTTAGCTTTTACGATACTGAATTTTATTAAGGTTTTTTTTTATATGCATACATCCATGTTTGTGTCTACTTTGCAAATAGGAGACTGAGGTGCAGAGTCAAATGACCTATTTAAATTCACAGAATTAGTATGTGGTGGAGCTGAGACTGGAATCCAAGTCATCTGGTGATAATCCTGTATTCTCAGAGCATCATCGTGCCTCTCGATCTTATGTACATATTCTCTACAGTTGTATTTGAGTCAGTCACTGTCTGTTAGCCATACACCTGCAGACCACATTCTCATAATTCCCAAAAGTGGTGGGATCAAAGCCCAGGTCCTGAGGCAGTACAGAGACAAGGAGCTTTAGATTTTATCTTTATAAAATAATGTCAGACATTTGTACTAAAATGTACATATGCGTCATTATTTCCCAAGATGCATCATGAGGAAATCTAGCTTCTTAAAATACAGCTCTAGCATGAAGTAATCCCAGAAGATCACAGGGCACATTGGTATGTTAAAGGCTCTGAGAAAATCTGCAACTTCTTAGTTCATTTCATTGTGTGGAACTCAGTTTCCCCAAACTTCTTTTCAATAAAACCCTCTGGCTGTGTGCACACGTTAGGAAGTGCTGGTATAGAACAGAAATAGAAATTGTATATAAAACATCATCCAAATTGAATTTCCCTTTCAGGTAACAAAATACTGTCTAGTCTAGATTATTCAAACCACCCCCTGCCATTGGGAGTGGTGAGTTATCTATTTAACTAAATATACAGCCCAGATTTACTGGATAGGGGCCAACTCTGGACTTGACTTTGCTTCTATGTAGACCTGTCTCCAGCATAATAACTTCTAAGTTGCAGAGCGACTTAGAGGTAGATTAGGTTTCTTCTCATCCCATGACTTGTTGTTTCAACCTTGACCCAGTAAAATTGCCCTTTTTCAGGAGGAATTGGTAATGAAATCAGTGCCATCACTCAACTGCATATCCTTCAAGAGGCCAAGGGAAAAAAAATGAATAGGAGAGTTGCCATGAAAAAAAAAAATCCAGTATAATGTTTTTAGCTGTAGCAAAGCGAGAAATTGTAACATTTTGTCAAACTCAAAAGAGCCTGTGTAACTTTTCTTACTCCAAATTTCAACAATGCTACAAATAGCTTAGGAAATTCCATTTTGAGATGATACGAGCCTTTTGTAAAGTTATATCATGAAATTAGAGCATAATATGTGGGGATAGCCTAACAGCTCGTGGACCTCCTCTGAGCTGGCGCACCTGCTCTGCATGATGTGCTGAGGGGTCAGCGCGAATGAGTGCGGGGGTCTTCTGCTTCCGTAAATGTTTTTCAGACAACCATTCAAAACTTTTCTTTAAACATTAAAACAAAATTATATCAGTTATTTTCAACTGAAAATGATCTCCTTCCCTAGGCAACATTTCATAATGTCGGGAGACGTTTTTGTTGGCACTACTTGGTGGGAAGGGGGTGTTTTTGCATCCAGTGGATAAAGACCAGAGAGGTTGCTAAACATTCTACAATGCACAGAATTATCCCCACAAGAAGGAATTATGTGGCCTAAATGCCCCCGGGGCTGAGGTTGAGAAGCTCTGCTCCAAATAGTGAACTGGTTAAGTAGGTGTCTCTTAAAACATGCAGCCATGTATGAATGAGCATAAATACATCAGCTGTACTCTGTACGTTTTTCAGACAGGGAGAATATGCTCTCTGAAGCACACAGAGGGCTAATATTATCTGATTTAATTTGTGATGTACTTGCTACAACCACAGATGAAATAAAACTATGATTTTCTTGAAAACGAACCATTTTAGCCTTCACTTCCTTCATAAAATTAATACACCTAGACATAAAATTAGTGTCTAGTTATAGGTCCAAGGGAACTGCACAAAACAGGTAAGCATGTGCCTGCCTGTGCACCCACAGGGTCACCCAGCACAGCGGTGCCTTTTATGTTGCCCCTGAACTGTTTGCAAAGCACAGAAGCAATTGCAGAACAAATTCCGGGGCTCAGTCTGCTTCTGTAAAAGAGGTCTGGCTCAGAAGTGTCCTGAGTTATTTACAGCTAGAGCAAACAGAACACTTAACTATGCAGATAAACTCCTCGTTCTTTTAAGTGAGGCAGCAAAATAAACCCCTTAACAGTTCACGGTTCCCAGAGTTAATCGGTCCAATATCGTTCTAATTTTCCTCATAGCTCATTGAGTCGGAGCCTGTGAGCAGACAAAATGTGTCTTTAGCTACCTTGTACTTATTCCAATGACTCCACGTTGATGGATGACTTTCTGATTTCTGAAACAATGCCAGCCCAGGGCCTCGTGGCGGCTGCACAGAGTCTCAGCTCTCTTGTTGTGCTTTGGGGCAGGAGGGGAGAGGGAGGGGTCTCTGCAGCATGAGGTCTGGCTCAGTCATTTTCAAAATCAATACTTGCTCTCCAAGCCTTGGATAATTTAGAGAACATAATTCAGAATTCTCCCTTTCAGCATGTATTTTCCATCAAAAGGGTGTTTTCATCCTGAGTCAGCAGTGCTCACGTGACTCAGGAACGCTCAGATAAGGTTAAAAAGAAAGAAAGAAAGAAAAAGTGCATTTCTTCTTCCTTTTCTCCAAACATCTTTTGGACCCAGTTTATGGGTGTGTGTTTACTTCATTGTAAAAATTTCTGTTTAGAACAGAGAACCTAAATGATTGTGTCTCACGATATTGCTTCCTATTTAAGGCTTTTTGGGTGGCAACATTTCCTTAGCCTGAGGGACATTGGCCTCAGGTAATTTGTTCCCAGCAGGTCAGATTAGGGTATACAAATTTAAGTCCAAGGGCTGCTAAATCCTGATTTTCACTGTGTTTCAGAAAGCACCATCCGAGTAGAGTTTTGTTACAGGGATAAAATTTTGTGTTCCTGTGTGCAGAAACAACAAGACTTCATTTGCTTAAAAAACAGCATGACACCAATTATTTAATCCTTCAGACTCTATTCACTCAGTGGCTCTAAAAAAGGAGCCCCAGTGGAAAACTTCTTGGTCATTTAAGTACAAAGAGCTTGAGATTTTATAGCAATTTTCCGATACTAATTACATTTCATACTATCTATCATATGCATGGCTTACAAAACCCTATTGATTTTAATGGATACTAGTGCATTGGGAACAGGTTATTTTATGACATGTTATGTTATAGGGCCTCTATGAAATACCTGGATCTTAAAATGTGGGCACAGATATACTCTCAATTATCCACAAGTGGATTATCCACTTGGTCTATTACCCACAACATATTTTAGGTTAAAGCTGCTGTCATTAGGTGACTCAGTAGCCTTAGGCCAATTTCTATTGTCAATTTTCTGTGCTGCTGGAATTCAAGTTCATTTTGATAGCCTTTGCTAACTTGGTTAGTAAGGAATATACTATTGGAGTGGCTGCCAAAATGCAAACATAAAATGTGGGTTTTGTCTTATTCCAGATTATCCTTTTCACAAATGCTTTCCCGTCGCAAGAAAAACCAAGAGCCCAATTAAAAACATGGGTTCCTTGACAAGTTGTAAATGTAAAGTGTCCTGAGAAATAATTGTAGTGTTTCACTATCTGTAAATGTTTGGTAAAATAGTTCTGGTGGAAGCAGCACCTGCTCCATGGAACCTTCCTGCACCGAGCCCTTTGCAACTGTTCACCTCCGCTCTGGGGCAGCCTTGAGTAGAGAAACAGGAACAGAGACTTGGAATTAGAAAAAGCCTGAATTCGGATTGTACAATTTATTAGCTGTGTTATCCGGAGAGAGTACTTAACCTTGCTGAACCTCACTTTCCTTTATATTTAAAAATGGCCATCACAATGTCTGCCAAAATAATATAATATGTGTAAAGTTCATAGTCTGGTATTTGGCAAATAACCATGCACTTAATACATGCTTGTTTCTTTTCCTACCCATATCTATTTTTCATTCTATTCTGAGTACCTTGGAAGCAATGGTCATATTTAAGTCATGTTTAACACCCCCATGTTTAGTAAATTATCTTATAAGTAGGATTTAATAATAGTTGCTCAATTAAAGTATAAAATTTTCTTTTAGTTTTTTAAACCTGAGACAAAAAATAAAATTTTTCAATGTCTACAAATCTGTTGAAATGATTTCATAGAAAGAATAAAAACTAGGTCAATATTTTTATGTGAAAGCATCAGCAATCAGGCATAAGATTTTTTGTAAGTAAAAATTTTATCCTTGAGATTATTAACTACTGTATGTGGCTGTATTTTTTTGTATCATATATGTATGAAGACCAAATACCAGCTAAAATTAACAGCAGGAAAGACTCCTTAGCAATCCTATAAAATGTTTTATTGCCTTTGAAACTATTCTCAAGACTACGTGTTGAATGAAATGAGTTTTTGCCAGAATTAAAAGAGCACATTTTTAAAATTTATTATATGTTTTATTTTTCAGCTGGGGCTATGATAAACAAAGCATCCATAGACATAATCTTCATAAAAGCAGATGTCCTTAGTGTAGTAAGCAATTAATCCTGGGAAATTTAAAAATTGAGTTTCTTAGCCATGAACTTCGTCATTCTCTCTTCATGTGTGTCCAATTGAAGTCAGAGCCATGTTCCTTCCTCAAATATTTATTTTTGTGCCTTCTCTGTCCATGGTACTGAGTGGTTCTCGTGGCATTAATCAAGTAAGGAAGAAGTCAAGCAGGGGTAATTATGCTTATATCCCTGAAAGCTGGGATGAGGTAACAGCAACATCATTCTTTTCAGTGTGCTTTTTTTGTTTAATTTGTAACCAACTACATACCCATTTCATTTAAAAACTGTAATTATAGAAGTAACATATGCTTATAAAATTTTATAGAAGTGTGGAACCTGGAAAGTTTGTCATTTATTTAAACAACCATACTTTTATTTGGAGTTCATCAATTTTAAACAAAAAATGGACAAAATGGTCTCTTGGGAATAGGTTGTTTCAGATCTGTACTTATATTGAGCAAACATTTGTAGGTGCATCTTTGGAAAGAAGCCCTGATGTTTGCATCAGTTTCCAATACATGTGCATTTAAACCAGCCCCCAAAACACCAGGCATTTTGGCTTTCCCTTTTAAAATGTTTCTTATGTACTTTGGCATTTTGGATGTTTGTTTCTTTTTATTTCAGTATCAAGAGACACTCTACCTTTCTGAAAACTGCTTTCATTCTTAGCAACACAGTGCTAATGAAAAGGACAGATAACTGGGTTTCTCTTGGTTGCCTTCACACAACAGTTTAAATATGTAAATGCATGGTAACAATATGTGAATAACATATCAAAATAAATTTGTTCAAATAGTTTGAGTGAGCTGTATGGGGTCAGCGTTATGAATGGGAGTGAGTTTCTGTCTGGTCAGGTGAGGTACACATGCATCAGCTTTGCTGGAAAATGGTTCCAACTGTGGCTGAATGGTCTAGTTTCCTGTGGGGTGCAAGCAGCCTATTATGTCATGTTTTTAAAAGCTTACTCAGGTTTGACCATTTGGATCAAAATCAATACAACAGGGGACAGGGACACACAGCGGAGGTCACACCAAGTACACCATTGAGGCCAAGTGCCCATGCCCATCATTTCTCTAGTAATCCAGGAGAAAAAAACCCTTTTCAATCTGGCAACACCAGGAGCTCCCTGGTCCAGTTCATTACTCCAAGCCTTATTTCCTCATTAATAAAATGAGTCGGGGTGGGAACCAGAGTCGGCAGTCCTCTGGCTACCTAGCTCTTCTTAAGCCGTGACTGAAGTGAATTGGTCTGGAGGAAACGAAATTCTTCTTTAGTGCATTTTGGCTGGCCAGAATAGCTGGAAAATCTGAGCTGCCACACATGTTTATGTAAGTGACCACGATTTCTAAGGTCTACTGAAATTAGTTAGAAATGTTTAGGGTTCTTTGATTGTATGGTAGGTAAGTTGGGGCTCTAAAGGAATGAGGCAGGTTTCTTAATATGGTTGGTGAGAATAACTTCTCTGCTCATAGATTTGTAAAATTACTTATAATGAATTTGTTTTAGGGCTTTTACATAAAATTCTGTTGCATACAAAATAAGTAAAAATCCTTTTTCAAACACCTAAGAAGGGGTCCCAAATCAAGGGCATTGGATTACTAGGATTTCACTTGGTAATGTCTACATCTGATTCATTTGAGTCCAAAGATAGGCTTACATTGGTCAAGCCTTCTTTGAACAAAATGAGAGAGAGCCATGATAGTTTTGCTAATATATTTAGGTTTTGCAAAAATCTGAATATAATTTAGTAACATCCTAAATGGTATGATTTTTCATACCTGACTTTGCCAGAAAATGAAAGGCCTTATTTTGTACATTATCTGGGTTGGGATCTCATGCACATTTTCAGGGCAGTAAAATCCTCCCTATCTACCAGAGTCCAATTTGAGTTGATTCTAAGTTTTCGGTCCCCTAGGTGCAATGACGTTTTTGTTTCATGAAGTTTAATGGGCTTGCACACCAAAGTAGCCTCTCATACATTAGTTCTCCAGTTCTTCCCCAGGCAAGTATTGGAATGAGTTTTGATGCAATTGGGCTCTTTGTCCAAATTCACTGAGTGCCATCTTTGAGTGGCAGGCCTATACAGAGATGAAGAGGGAAAATGTCTTCATTCTCTATTACACATGCCTTATGGCTATTAGCAACTGCAAATGAGAAATCCTGGCCATTTGGCTAAAAATTTGCCTGGACACAAATCCAATGAAAGGACTATATCTGAGGGCAATGATTGGAAGGGAGGTGGATGGACCACCCATTCCCGACAGTTCTGCTCTGCAGATTCCTAGAGGTACCTTCTGGGGAAGTCACTTACCACAGAAAATTTACTGTAAGAGAGTGTTAAAAATAAATTAATAGCAAAGCAGCCTGTTAAATGTTTGCTTGTGTTCTGAGACTCATGAGGTAGAAAGTCCAGACATGAAAAACCTGTTTTGTGTATATAAGAAGTAATCAGTTTTGTGAAAAACTCTGAGCAGCTGAGAAGTAAATAACTACTAAGTTAAAAGAATTAATTTATTAAATCCTGTTGAATTGTTTAAACATCTTTTAAAAGTAGGCACTATATAGGGCAAATTGAATTTAGCTGGGTATACAAAATCTAGAGTATAATTTTTTCCTGTGTGTTGTGATTTGATAACATTTACATTTTTACTTTTATCTAAATTCATTTACAATGATTGTATAAGATCATAACAAATTTATTTTAAGGAGCTGGACATTTTCGTTTTCTTCTCCTGGAGACTACTTTCTATCTTAGACATCTCCCTCATTTTTCTTTAAAGGAATCTGTAATTCTTACATTCAGTAGGAAACTGTTTTCAAACCTTTCTATTTCGTGCTATAAGTATATGCATCAGGAATATGTGAAATGCATTCTGGTGTCCACACCACCCTCCCCCACAGCCCGAGTCACTCCGTGGGCCTCATATCTCTTAAACCACCTGCTAATCATAACAATTGCTAATTTGAGGTCTTTTTAGTCACTTCTGGTGACACCGACAATGCCATCTAGTTTGCAAGGGCCATGTGGCCAGTCCCCCACCCATCCTAGCAGGCTGCGGCTGTTGTGCCTTTAGCTGGGATCTCCATTGTTCTCCCCGCCTCTGCTGACCATAAGCAATTCCTTCTTCTCTAATCTCCGGGGATCTGCTTCTTTCACAATGGGGGCAGGGCCATTTGCTTTGTGTGCAAGATAATCTTCCCTAGAATTGTTCACATATGCAAACATACACGTAAAAAAGCCCTGACTTCCTGCATGTGAAAGGATATATGTGTCTATATATGGGTACACACATGTACACACACACATACATTTTAGTATTAGCAATTATAATCACTCATCAATTCTGCAAATCACTCAATAATATACATTAATTTCAGTTATTTGGTATCCTTCTTGACTTATGTTTAAGTCGTGATTTTTTTCTTCTTAGACATGTCAATGCTGTGCTTTTATACATCGCTAAGTTCTCCTTTACTTTAAGCTCATAGCTGTCCCTGCATATCCAGCCCACCTCTCAGGAGAGCGTTCTGGGTACGCCTGGTAGATGGAGGTAGATGCTCGTCCCTAGCCCAGATGAATGGTTAGGAGTATGACATTGATCATCTATACAGGCAGGCCTGAACTCTGCGTGGGAGCGTCCCTTGGTTGAATAGCAGATAAAATTTACTGGATTTCCATGTCTGAACCTTTGCAATAGCAGTCTGTACTCCACTTTGATGGATTTAAAACTGGTCATTATGCTACAGGGCAAATTGTAGCCAGAATAAAAGTAGGTCATTTCAACCAGCCATTTTAATCTGGACACAACCTTACTCTGTTATCATTAAAGCTTGCCATATGCCATAGAAAGTGATAGAAACGTACTCGACTTTTAAGGTAGACTAAAAAATGTTTGCTTTTCTATAGAGGCAGAAAGGAAGTAATGTATCTCTCTCTGTATTTTAAATATTTCTCTGCCTCAGTAAGCAAGGCAGTTTTTGTAAGCTCCCTTTGGGATTGTGTCTCTCTGTTCTCCTAAAATGTTGAAGTAAATTAAAAAGCAACCCCCCAAAACAAACAAACGAACAAACAAACAACCCTACTCTGTCATTTTTGGTTGTTCTGCGAGGAACAGGGATGTTCCTGGGCTGCCGAGTACGTCGAGAGCGCCCCCTAGGCGTTGGCGCGTGACACGGCAGGAGAAAGCAGCGGCTGGTCTATGACCAGCTGCATGTGGTTGTGTCCAAATCTACGCACAAAAAGGGAAGCAGGGACAACAGCCTGCAAAGTGACCATTCTCTCTGTCCACTGTCTGAAGGTGGGCTCATAAGTGGCTCCACTTGCTTCAGAAGTTTCAGATGACTTTCTTAGTGTACTTAGGACAAAAATGCTGGAGAGAGTGATTTTGAAATGAAAATGAAGTCCGGGTTGGTGTCCCTGCTAAGGTTTGGGCATATGCTCTGTGGTTCATTCTGTACCTCCTGGTGCTCTGGGATTCCACAGGGCACCTTCTGTGGGGCAAGGTTGTGTGTCCAGCAAAAAGCATGCATGCCTCTTCAACTTGTGGTCTAAGATTCAAGGAAGCCTCCTCAGAGTAAGAAAAAGGGCATTGGACTTAGAGAGCAGAGGTTCTACTATTAGTCTTGGCTCTGTTGCTTATAAGCTGTGTGACCTTGGGGAAATCACTCTGCCTTTCTGTGCTTATAAAAATGAAGAGATTGGTCAGACATTCTTCATGATTATGCCCAATTATAAAAATCTGTCTTTGATCTCAGTATCAAAGATTTCTGTTTTAAAATTTGCCAGGCAAGTTGATATAACACTTTACTGAACTTTTGAAAGATCCAAATTGGTTAAAAGAACGGGATATATATGTTTTGGGAGTCATGTCTATGGTTGTGAGCAGCAAGTAGACAGTTCATTTGACTCGTGGCATCTTCATTACCAATACAAATTCCCATTTGATGTTATCACTCTTCAAAGGCAGGCCTGCCCTCCCAGTAGAGCAACTCACCCCCTTCATGCTGGCCGGCACTTTCTGGCACACAGATCAGCATCCACATTGATCCCAATGGTGGTGCTCTCAGCCCCTGTTCCCTCCCTCTTGGCGGGGTGCCTGCTTCCTGATGGACTATTGGTCCTCCACTCACAGGGCACTGGTAGGCAGCTTCTTCAGGGTGGCAACTCCTGGATTCATTTTTCCTTGAGGACAGTTCATCTGCAGGTGTTTGTTTATAGGGCTGTCCGGGAAAAACCTACTTGTTTTTGTTTGAGAAAGTTACTCTGATACAAACAATTGGAGGAGAGGGACATGTATTCCTGCCTGGGTGGTGATGACAGGAAATTCACCCTGGAGTTGTTCGCTGGGCAGCTGAGGATGTAGGTCAAGGTAAGAGCAGAGATGAGGGATGCCCCATGCCAACAATGTAGCCATTTTGAACTTTTGGAAAATCCATACAACCTTTTACCGCTTACCTATGCAAGAGTGGTAATTTGTCTCTTTATCGATAGTAATGCTGGTTGCTCTCCCTTTCTCAGTTAAAACTTTATACTGCTCTCTTAAACTTCTGTGGGTTTGCCAAGCTGTCTTCTTTCCCTGAAAACCCTCTCTGAACCTGTCTGGCTGGCTAGGTCTCTGATCAAAAGCTTCCATGTCAAGTAAGTGTTCTGAATTGCCATTTCTTGGATATTTCTAGAAGGTCACATCCTTAGGGAAAATTTATTAAAACTCAGTATATCATAGGAGCAAAATAGTTCTTTTTAGGATGCCATGCCAGTTAGGTAAATGATCCTCTTTGTTACATGTGGTTTTTGCTTGGCTTAATTTGATGCAGAATATAAGCATGGGTATAATCACTTGGGAAGTGTGGTGGTTGTATCATGTTGTTGGAAATATATATATATAATTTAAGATATACAAACATATATAATTTATATATATATATATATTTGAAATGAACAGTATCTGGGAATTAAAGCAATAAGTTTGGGACAAGTTGTTGAAAGCTGTCTTTCAACCTTCAAGTAATAATAATATATAAGAATTCCTTTAATGTTACTAAAATACTTCAAAAATTACCCAGAGAAATAATCATAGCAGGTGACATTATGGGTGTAATAATACCCATTTATTAGACAAAGGAACTCAGACTCAGGTGTGTTAAATGATTTTGGGTAATGACACAGAGCTAAAGAGGGTAGTCAGGTTGGGGCCAAGCTTGGCCTCCATCTTTCTCTGGTGCCCTGTCACTTTAATGACAAAGTCGTATGGGATCTAGGAATTGTGTTACCTTTGTAGGAGGGAAGTGACAAAATGGGGCCAATCTAAGGTCTGTGCAAGCCACGAAGTGCCTGTCACAGGTACAGGTTTGGGAAGGAAGCAATGTAGGGGATGCAAGCCCTGGAAGTCATCTGAAACCTGGGCTGAACAGTGCCCAGAACATGGATTGGGCCAGCATGTGTGTGCTCAAGGGAGCCACACTCTTACTCTTCCCCAGACAGGCTCTGTGGCTTCCAGTGACTGTCTCTTCTCTGTTGCTCCAGTGTTGCTTCATTTTCCCATGGGCTGGAACCATTTCTTCATTCTCTTCACAAAAGGATTTGGGGTCTGGGTTAGGGTGCTATGTGGAAGACACAGGGGAGAAACAGCACAGTTAGAGTGCAGAGTGAAGGCTGGGATTTGCTAGAAATGCACGTATCGGAGGCTACCTTCTTCTCCCTTTCCCTCTCTCTGCACAGGCTCTTTGTGTCAAAGAGGACATAAAGTGTATCTTTAGGAGTCACCACCCAAGTATCATCCCTGGATACCTGGAAGGAAAACCCAGGACTCAGTTTGCAGAGTGAATGCAGTCAAATATGGCCACAGCTCTTCCTGGTGGATTACCTGGCACTTGGATTGCAGTTTTATCAACAAAGAAATACAGAGTTAGCTATGTGATGGCAGAGTAAGAATCCTGGAGGCAGTGTGGCATGGTGAAGAAGAGTACAGATTTTTTTCAGTCATACTGACCTGGATTTAAATTGCTGCTCTGACGTATAGTAGCTCTGTGGTTTTAAGCAAGTTTCTTAATCTTCCTGTGTCTTATTTTCCTCTTCTGTAAATTGGGGATAACAGTGATTACCTGGCAGAGTTGCTGGGAGGGATAAATGAGAGAATGTATGTAATGTACTTGGCATCGTGTTGAACATCTAAGTGCTCATTAAAGGGAATCCACTATCATCACCACCATAAGAGTTTAGGTTTACTGTGGGATTGAGGTTAAGATTAGGAGAGTATGGTAGGTTTAGGCACCCCAAGTTTTGGGGATGATGGTTTCTCGAACAAAGAAAGAAGAAAAAAAAAGACAAAAGGAAAGAAGAAAGGAAGGAAGGAAATAGCCACATGCTATTCTTCAACCCTGCATTCACCCTTTTCAATCAATATATGTGACTATAATGGTGAGTTGCATCTGTCGACTTTATACCAGAGGATGCTTTAACCAGGGGTGTCCAACTTGCAGCCCATAGGCTACATGCACCCCAGGATGGCTATGAATGCATCCCAACACAAAATCGTAAATTTAATTAAAACACTATGAAATTTTTTGGTGGTTATGTGTCATGATGTATTTAATGTGTGGCCCAAGACAACTCTTCTAGTGTATCATAGAGATGCCAGAATGTTGGACACCTCTGCAAACCTTTATGACTCCTGTGAGACAAGATGATGGTGGCAATGAGGTTCCATGTGACTTGGCATGAGTTAGAATTTATTGGGAGGACACTCATGCATTTATCACATCAGTCAAGCCATATATACAAATGCATCACCTGAAGTCCACATATATAATCTTTTCAGATTTACATATCTCCTTTTTTAAAAAAAGATTTTACCTATTTATTTTTAGAGAGGGGGAAGGGAAGGAGAAAGAGGGGGAAAGAAATATCGATTGGTTGCCTCCCACACACCCCAAACTGGGTACTTCATCTGCAACCCAGACGTGTGCTCTGACTGGGAATCAAACCTGCAACCTTTCAATTTGCAGGCTGGTGCTCAATCCACTGAGCCACATCAGCCAGGGCATACATATCTCCTTTAATATTTAAAAATTTCCATGAGAAATAAGCAGAGGAAGCATCACCACCTTTGTTTTGCATGGGAAAACTGATGCTTAGAGAAAAATAAAGCATGGGAAATTCCCTAGCAGTTTGCCTAGCACGTAGTAGATGCTGATTGCCTCAGTTAGCATTCTACCGAGATAACTAAGCTGAGCCATTTACAGGGAGCTGTAGCTCAGCAGTTAACAGACACTCGTCTCCTTGTCCATGCTCTGCTCACCCCGCAGCCGCCTTTCCAGATGTCTTAACTTTGGATTGGCAAAACACTTTTTTGAATGGTAGATCATTGAGATACAGGTCTCTTCTTGTGGTGTGGGGGGGTTCAAACCCTCTTCACCTCCTTCTCTTACCCTGGCCCAAGATGCCCGTAGAATACAAGGTCCCTGGTCCCTGCTAGAACACTGTTGTCTTTATCGTGACACAGTTTATTGCCTATACTTTTTCTGAGTTTGAAATGGCATCAGACTTACATGAAATTTGTCACCCAGTTACTAGGTGGTTTAAGAGCTTACAGCCCAACATTCCCGGGAAATAGCTTTAATATGAGTGCTGTAATGTGGGCAGTCAGGTAGGCTGATATGAGCTGGTCACTCTGACTTGGCTGTGTATAGGACATGATATTGAGACTTCCCTCAGCAGAGAAGCCTCTTACTTCATTTCCTCCCCCTTCTCTTCCCCACCCGAGCCCCTCCCCTTGCCCTCTCCCTCCTCTTCCTCCTTCATTGACAGTGGGAACATTAGTCCAGATTTCCTGGTCTGATATCAACAAAAGCAGCAGGCACATTTTGATTTTCATTAATTATTCTCCCTCACATCCCGTGAATACACTGGGTACAGGATTAAGGGTTCTTCTGACCATGTCGAGAGTTTCAGCAGCAAAAGAGAAAACACTGTGAAAGAGTATAAACCTTAGAAACCTGAATTAATTTTGTTGTGAAGAATTCTAAGTACTTCTCTGTACTTGGAGGTCTGTTACTAAAAGGAAGGGTTACCTAAAAATAGACTTGTTCTTGGAAACGGACTTAAAAGTTCTGCTGTGCTTCCTTTTTGCACAGGTCAGATTTCCAGAGCCAGGCAACGTTCCAAACAAGGCTGACCTTGCCCTCCTCCTCACCCTGTGTTTTCTGTGGCCTTGTTATCCAGATAACTGCTCCCTTTCTCCACTTACCTCTGGCCTCTGGCCTCTGAATTATCTCAGGGAAAAGCTCTCATTTGGCTGGCAAACCTTTGAGAATGAATTGATGAGGAAGAGGGTATGGAGCTTCCACTGGCCCCTCATGGAATCTTAAACAGTGCTGGGGGCTGGTTCTACTTTAGTTTCAAAAACCATTGTTTCCTCCTTTGGCTTTTGCAAGAGTAGTGGAACTTGCATTTATTTTTCTCTTTGTAACATAAAATGGTTATTTATTTATTCATTAGTCCCTCCATTGAACATTCATACACAAATACACACACACACATATGTGTGTGTGTATATATAGGTATATATTTGGGGATGGGGGTGGCTTTGTGCAGGCTCTACTGACAGAAAGTTTACTGAAGCTAAATTCCTGGGTTCAAGGACTTCATTGTTCAGTGAGTCATGGCACTCACTGCTGTCTTAATTGTAGGGAGGTGCAGAATCATGAAACCTCTTTCCTTATTCTTAGGTCTTTACCTTTTCCCTTCCAACTCTCTCCCTATCTAACATGGCCAGGTAATGTACAGCCTCTGAGACTAAGCTCTTACCTGCCTTTCTTCCAGTAAGCTTTTCATGGTCACATCTACCCCACACCCTTCTCTGAACACATGTAATGTTTTTCTTTGCATAGTCTTTATTTCTATATGTATCATATAGCTATTTATGTATATGTCAATAGTCCCAAACTATAATCAGGTTTCTATGTAATAGATGCTCAATAAATGTTGAACGTTGAACAAATGTTTCTACCATTTCTCTAAAAGCTGCTTTCAACTGAAGTAAGGTTGAATGGATGCCAGAAAAAGACACATTAGGTTATTCCAGTGTTAGTAAAATAAAAATCTTGGAAATGACAGCATCATGCCCCCTTGAGGCTGTGCTGCCAATTCTATGCATAAATATAACAGTGGTACATTGTATTACGGTGCCCGGGAAGGGGAGGAGTGGTGAGGGTACTTTTCTCCTTCAATATATAAAATGGCTTTCCCATCTCCTCTGGAGAAAAGAACAGGGTTCATAAATGCAATAAAAACCCAATTTACTAAGCAAAAGGATATAGTCTTCTGATAAATAGTCAAGTTAAAAATTTCTTCTTACTTTCTGTTGGAAAGTTTGCAAAATGTCCACTTTGGTGGCTCAGGAAATATGTTAGAGGGACCATGGTGATACCTAAGGTCTTGTAGTACATTTGGCTCATCATTTAAAATGTTAGTTATGATTGTGTTGTGTCATGGGCATGGATATAAAAGGTATGTGCATGATTAGGCTATATTGTATTGGCCCCAAGCTAAGTCTTTTCAGATTTTTATTTTATTTATTTAAATTATTTATTATTTTTCGATTACATTAGATATATAATTTTGTATTCGTTTCAGGTATATACCCCAGTGATTAGACACTATATGTATAACTTACTAAGTGATCATCCTGATAAATTTTGTACCATCTGACATCATACATAGTTATTATAATGTTATTAACTGTATTTCCTATGCTGTACTTCACATTCCCATGACTATTCTGTGACTACCAATTTGTACTTCTTAATCCCTTCACCTTTTTTACCCATCCTTCCAACCCCTCTCCCATCTGTCAACTGACAACTTGTTCTGTATATCTCTGAGTCTGTTTCTGTTCTGCTTGTTATTTAGTTTGGAGTTTAGATTCAATTATTGATAAATATGTATTTATTGCTATTTTATTGTATAAATTTTTTATCTTTTTTTCTTTCTTCTTAAAGAGTACACTTCAACATTTCATGTAAAACTGGCTTGGTGGCGATGAACAACTTGAGCTTTTTCTTGTCTGGGAAACTCTTTATATGTCTTTCAATTCTAAATGATAGTTTTGCTGTGTAGAATGATCTTAGTTGTAGGTCCTTGCTTTCATCACTTTGAATATTTCTTGCCAGACCCTTCTGGCCTGCAAAGTTTCTGTTGAGAAGTCAGCTGACAGTTTTATGGGAGCTCCCTTGGAGGTAACTAACTGTCTTTCTCTGCTGCTCTGAAGATTCCGGTCTGTCTTTAACCATGGGCATTTTAATTATAGTGGGGGCCTCTTTGGGTTCATCTTGCTTGGGACTGTCTATGCTTTCTGGACTTAATATGCCTCTTTTCTTCACCAGGTTAGGAAAGTTTTCTATCGTTATTTTTTCAAATAGGTTTTCAAATTTTTGCTCTCTCTTCTCCTGGCACCTTCATGATGCGAATATTGGTGCTATAAAAGTTGTCCCATAGGCTCCTTATACCATCCTCATTATTTAAGATTCTTTTTACTTTTTGCTGTTTCGATTGTGTATTGTCTGCTTCCTTATATTTTAAATCTCTGTTTTGATTCTTGGCTTCATGTACTCTACTGTTGATTCCTTGTAAATTATTCTTCATTTCTGTTAGTGTATCCTTCATTTCTGACTGGTTCTTTTTTTTTTATGATTTCCATGTTCTTTTTTTATGCTCTTGAAGTTCCTCTAAGTCTATCTATTCTTCCCCTAAGTTCATTGAGCATCCTTATAATCAGTGTTTTGAACTCTGCATCTAGTAGATTGCTTGGTTCCATTTAGTGCAGTTTTTTTTCTTGAATTTTGTTCTGTTCTTTCATTTGGGACACCTTTCTTTGTCTCCTCATTTTGGCAGCCTCCCTGTGTTTGTTTCTATGTATTAGGGAGAGCAGCTGCATCTCTTGGGCTTCATAGAGTGGCCTAGTATAGTAGGTGTCTGGTAGGGTCCAGTGGCACAGCCTCCCCATTCACCTGAGCTAGGTACTCCAGGTGATGCTCCCCCAACCCCTCTGGGCTGTGTATACCCTCCTGTTGTAGTTTAGCCTTGATTGCTGTTGGCGCATCAATAGGAAGGATCTGTTCCTAGGCTGGTCAGCTACAAAGACTGGCTGCAGTGACCACTATGGAGGATCAGCTGTGCAGAGGCCCACTCTTTAGGGCAGGACTTATTTCATTGAGGTTCTGGTGCCCACTGAGCTTGCCCCTTGAGAGTGTTGCTTGTGGGGTGGTTGGGTGGTGCTTCAGTGTGTCCTGAAGCCATTCACTGTGTGTTCTGGCTCTGGGGCCTCCTAGAAGGTGCAGGGCAAGTTCAGCTGCCTCCGGTATTCTGCCCTGGGCCACCTGGCATGAGCTACTAAGCAATTTGCAGAAGGTGCCTAGGGCCACTTAGTCAAAGCTACAGGGCACACTGAAGACAGATGCTGCTGGTTTGAGACATTTTAGGAAAGTGTGAAGCCTGAGCCAAATCAGGCCATTCATATGGAAAAGCCACTGGAAACAGCTTGGGTGAGACCACAAATTGGGTAGGGTAGGATCTCAGGGAATTACCAGGGTAGGGCAAATAGTGTGAATAGTGTGAGCCAGGTTGATGGAGACACAGATGTGGTGACTGCCTGCCAGCTCTGTTAGGGAAGGCCAGAGAAGGAGCAATGGTCTCTGCCAGCACTTCTGTCTGAGAAGAAGCTGTCCTCCACAACCTCTAGCACTTGCCCCAATGCCAGACAGTTCAGTTCCTCGCATAAGTGCCTGGAATCTTTTGAGCTGCTGCCCCAGCACTGCAGCTCAGAGTGAGTATGTCCAAGTAAGTTCATGTACAGACCCCTTTAAGAGTTGGACTCCAGAAATGCCCCATATCATTCAGCCCCAATCACTGATGGTTTTTATAGCCAGAAGTTGATGGGGATTTCTCTTTCTGGCACTAGAACTCTGGGCTGGGGGCCTGGTATGAGGCTGAGACCCTTCATTCCTTAGAGGGGACCTCCACAGCTGAGATATCCCTTCCAGTTTTTAATCCATCACACATGGGTGGGGGCCAGCCTTTCTGCATCTTCACCCCTCTGTCCAGTCTTGATGTGGCTTCTTCTTTATATCCTTAGTCCTAGGACTTCTACTCACCTAGATTGCAAGTGGTCCTGAATGATGGTTGTTCTATAGTTTAGTTGTAATTTTGAAGTGGTCTTCAGACTTTTTAAAAATGAAAACTCTTACTATCATTTTGTGTGAGTATGACTTGCTAGAGGAATACTTGGCATTGGAGAAAACTGGGTCTGAGCATGAGCTCTTCTCTTTCCATGGACCTTAGAAGTCTTTATGAGTCAGTTTCCTTGTCTGTAAATGGAAACAACAATAACTGCATTTTCCTCCATAGGTTGTTATACAGATTAGATGAGATACTATAGAAAAGACACATAGCATAGGCTGGTGCACAAGGCCCAATACATGTTAGCTATAATAAGGATGGTAATACTGAAAATGTAGTCTGTATTAGTTTCCTAGGTCCACTGTAAAAAGTTGCCATAGATTGGGTGTCTGAAACAGGAGGCCAGCAGTCTGAAATCAATGTGAAGCAAGGTTGGTTCCCTTCAGGGACTCTGAGAGAGAAAGCATGCATGCCTCTATCCTCGCTTCTGATGGTTTCCTGCGATCCTTGGCATTCCTTGGCTTGTATGTGCATCCCTCCATTCTCTGCCTCATGTTCCCATGGCATTCTCCTCTCAATGTGTCTCTCTGTGTCCTCTCTCTTCTTTAAGATCACCACCAGTCCTTGGATTTAGGACCCACTCTAGTCCAGTATGACCTCATCTTAACTACACCTTAAAAGACTCTGTTTCCTAATAAGGTTACATTCTGAGACCCCTGGTAGACAGGAATTTTGGGGGCTACTATTCACCCCACTACATAATCATAAAAACAAAATCTTAAACATATCCTGCTGGCGAAAGGGTTCTAATTAGATGGGTTGTGGCCAATAAAGTTTAATTTGGAACAGCTATTTGGACTTTCCATGGACTATATTTTATTAACAAGGTTTGATTCTCAAGTTTTCTTTCTTTAGGTAGGTCTACAGGGCCATAGAAAAAGAGATAATTCCTGAGAAAAATGGTGTTTTCCCAATTCACTCAGGTTATAATTCGGTCTTCTCCTTATTTTTCTCAGTCGGTTTGTGCCATATCTTTATTCAGCCGCATCAGAGAAATGGAAGATTTTGGCTAATCAGAGTCTCTGTTTAATGAGAAATATCCTTGTATCTCACTTCTGACCAATTCAGGAAGAATTTTAAGTATAGTGAAGTTCATGATTCATGAACACACTGATGAAAGTAATATGGTTCTGCCTCAGTGATTCAGAAAGGTGTCAGGGTTTTGCTTTAGGGTCAGATTTTAAACAACAGTCATAACTGCAGTAAAAATATATAGATAATGGCTAATAGAAAATTCCATTTAACTGAATGCTAGACTGGGAGGGAATAGCTGTTCTCTTCAATTACAAATTAATAAGTAAGTGAGTTGGGATGGTGATTTGGCTCACTGCTGTTGCTTTATACTATATTTCTGTGCATGCCATGGTTCCCGGGCAAAGGTTTAGGGTGTTATATCAGAGACCAGGGAAGATTCTCATAGGGGCATGACTTCAGGGCCAGCACTGCCCTGGGAATCCTTCCTCTCCTCCCTGTGATCTCCAAAGATGATTCACTCATTCCAGAGGAAAAAACATTATTTTCTACAGAAGTGCAAGACTTAATGCTTTAATGCTTATGTAGTGGTAGAGATGTTGAGATGAAATGCAATGTAGAAATGCAAAATAATACTCATTGGAAATTCAAATTTTGATTTTTTTTACTACTTTATATTTATTGTACAAGTCCTGCTGGGACCATTAGAGTTAAGGTTATATCATGTTTTCATTTGAAATCTCTATTTTCAAGTGCTTTTGACATATGTATGTTTTCAAGCCAGAGGGGATTTTTGTCTTAAACAAATCATGTGAAAAAAAAAAACAACAACAATCTGATTGCATACCTTTCACTTAAGGGAACCAAAATAAAGGAAGTTAATGTTTTCAAATAGTATTTGATACCTTTATAACTTATATAAATAAGATCTTTTTAAAGCAGAACTTTGTTGATATTTTTACATTATTACACATTTGTATTATTCTTTGTGACATAAAAGCAAGAAAGGAATTAGTCAGGGGTGGGGGGTGGGAACAAAGTCAATAAAAAAGGACCAGCTTGGAATAATTAATGTCACGGAGAAATTACATTGCAAATATCTCAGTGCTGATTCCAAGTATCAGCCTCATGTGGTTACATAGGTTTTTGTTCCGTGGATTTTTTTATGGCTCTTCATATCTCTTTATTTTAGCTTTTTATCATGGAGAATATTGGCCTAAGCTAAATAACCCTAGAAGAAACCTGTGACCCGGGGAATTTTAGTTTGGATTTACCCTACCACAAAGGAAAGGTAGGATATTCCCTCAAGATATTCTTCTTACACTGAGGTTCAATTTTTTCCTTCAGTGCAGCACAGAGAATAGAAAATAAGTCAGTTAGAATCTAAAGACAGGATTTTACCTGACAATGTTTGAATACTCCTTACTGTGAGGGCCCTCGATTTTAGATACAAGGCTTGTGAGAGAAGGAGGGTTGCAAACCCAGACTCACCATAATTTGCCTGTTTCTGACACCCTTGCTCTACACAATCCCACAGAGCCGAACTTACACACCCTTCAAATATAGGAGAAATAAGCTCATTAAATTTTAATCGTCAGCATGCTCCATCTAATTATGTTGTGTCTTGTCTTTAACTCACGATTACTGGATAATAAATTTAATTACTTTGATTTTCCTTTCTATTTATACATATAAACTGGTTTCCAGTGAGTGTAGAGTTGCAGACTCCTGTGAGCAAGGCAAATGAATAACCCTTAATTTTCAAATCATGACCTCAATAGAGCAAGAGAGCATGTGTGTGTGTGTGTGCATGTACGTGTAAAATTTGCTATTCTAAGGAGAAAGGCAACACCTTTATAATTAGATGCCCCCCTTGGGCCTCAAGGGTGTCCTAATAAAGAAAATTTCATACACTGATGTGCTCCCATCTCTTCATTTCTTTGTTCTATCATCCTGTTGTTAATAACACCCTGCAGCAAAAAAATGTTTGTGAAGCTAAGAGCTGTCCAGATAAGAGAAAAGGTCATGATCCCCCTCCTGTGTGTTCATCAGCCAGCGAACAGCAATCTGAAAGTAAGAGGATGCCTGTCAATATGGAGTGGGCAGGCGGCAGCACACCATCAGATTGGAGGCAGTGAATGCTCATACAGTTGTACTGAGCCCCAACCTTAACCCCAAATCAATGATCACCAAAGTATTGCAATATAAAGTGACTGAATCATAGAGGCTGGGGTGGAGGGAGAGGACATCTGGGTGAAGCTTTATAAATGCTAAACGTAAGGAATGTGGGCTATCACCACCCTTGGATTTCTATGATGAGCATGTTATATACAATTAAGTGAATAAAATGGAGCTGAAGGCATGCACGCCCCATTTACCAATGTGCATTGTGGCAGGGTTCTTAAACTTCTAACTCAACCAAATAGAGAATGTAAAGCTGCTTGCTTGATTGCAGGTCCCGACTTCGCCATGAGTAGTAGTAATTTATATATATGTCATTGTTCTGCCTTTGATAACTGCACAACCAGCATGGATCATAAGATAAATGCCATTCTTATGATGGAGAGGGGAGAAAATCTTTACAGACTAGATTTTTTAAAGAAACGAGTGAAGAGTCATATACCCCCCCCCCATTAGTTTAAACAAACCCCCCTTTCTTTCTATCCCTGGAGCTCTTTGCTCTCAGGCATTTTGTTAGAAACCCTCCTCTTCCAGGAGTGGAGAGAAGAGAAGAATTCCCCCACCTACTGGCTTAAATACTAACTTCCCTCAGGCAACTGGGTTTAATTTAAATAGGAAAATTGAGTACTACACAATAAAAAAATGTGAGATTTCAATGAAAATTATATAAAACTTGTGTTTTTATAGGCTGCTTTCTGTAGGTATAATTGTCCCTCCCCTCTTTATTATAAACTCCTGAATGATATTTCTTTTGGAGATGAGGGAAATCACAGACAAAACTATAAAACATATTGGTAGAATAAATATATTTGGTAATAATGAAAGTTTTATCTTGCATTTTCCTTTTAAAAGTGTAAATGTCTTGCTCTTTCTAGTAATCCACTTGATTTCATTATTTTCTGTTTTGTCTGTCTCTGTATACATGTTTGTAAATGTGTGTATCTCTTTATTCATATATGGATGTGTGTATCCATATGCATGTATGTATGTATCTGTTTGTCTATCTATTTATCTACCAACCTATCAATCTATCTATCATCTACATCTGACTCTCTAATTCCATTTACTTGTGCTGCTTGGTGCCCCTACAAAACAGTCCAGCATTGGGAACTTCCCTACCAGCTATCTTATAAGCAAAATCTTAAGATCTTGTTCCTTCTAACATCCAACCTTAGGTAAAAATCTAAGAACAGTGGATGAAATGAAACATTCAAGTTCTATAAGTTTCTGTAAGATAATTTAGCTAAGCCTGAAAATAGAACTGAGAAGAAGCTGTTTGCTTGTCTTGATGTCTTAATGTGCCTGACCATTCCTAAAACTTAGTTTATAGAAAATCCCACCTTGAAATTCCCTTATAATTATTACTTGTCTTACAACTCAAGATATATTATACTTCCTTTGGTGACTCTCTCTCCCCACATGGGTGCACACAAACACATATGCCTGGACAAGAAAAATACTTTCAAAACACCTTTACCAAAAGCATACTTATGGTGTAAATTAAAAAAAAATCAAGAATAAGAAATCTACCTGCTGGAAATCAGACTATTCTTCAATAGTCTAATCAGACTATTTCTTCTGGAAATTCAGAAGAAGAACTGATGATTAATTGTAAAAAAATGTGATTTGCCATAAAAATGAATGTCTAGGAGAGGAAAGATGGGGGGAGGGAGTGAAGACAAAGCAAACTACAATGCACCAACAGAGAAGCTGGCCAGGGAACGCTCCGGGACGTTTGGCAGTTGCTGGCTAGTACTCTTTGAAGTGTATGTGCCGCATTGACTCCTGGGCGCCTGGAGCTCAGTAGAATGCCAAATCCATTCTTCCCTCTCTGATAACACAGGAGACCTATTGCAGAGACAGAGGCACAGACAAAAATTATTGCAGCTCTCATAGTGTAGACCAGGATGTTTATTAGAGATTTTCCTGCCATTTCCAGGGAGAAATAAAAATACAATCTGAAAACATTGGAAGCAATTGAACATTCAAGTTTTAGGGTTAATAAATGACAACTTTATTTTTCTTGTACTATAAATAGATTTTCTTTGTAGTGTAGAGCAGAGTTTCTTAGCCTATACTTCAGGATCAAGGGTCTTTCTCTAGCCTGGGAGCAGCCTACCTGGTGAGCCCCGTGAAATGGGGCTGCGGCATCCTGGGGCCCACCTGTGAGTGCCAGTGAAGTTGCAGGAGTGAAGGGTGCTGGGGATGCAGTTCTGTCTTTTGATTAACAACTGCTTAAGCAACCATTTGGAGAAAGCATTGATGGAAAAATTCAGGTCAGCCTATACCAGGTCAACTTCTATGCCTTGAAGAATAAGAATACAGCATTCCCATTCAGTACATAATACAATGCTCTTCACACAGGAATAAAGCAATAAATGCTGTTGACTGGTGACTGACTTTACTTAATGTCTACCCTTTGCATGCCTCAAACTGCTTTGATGGTATTCATTCACTGATACTTTTTTAGTAATGCATGGTAAAATGTAAAATTGCTCCCCCTCCATAATTAAGCAAATGAGGCAGTCAGCAGACTGGGTTATTTCTAGGCTTCGCTACATCATTGACATTGGCCAAATTGTATCACTGTTATGGACCAGTTTCTTTTCCTGGGAAACAATGTTTTTGAACCAAGGAACTTTGAAAGTCAAGTGTTTTCCCAGTTCCAAAATAAAAAACTTGGGAGTTAATACTTAGCTCCCAATAAAACTTAATGGCAGTGCTGTCATTGGCAAAAAAAGCAACAATACCCCTTAGCAACGTTATTGTGGTATCATCATTGTCAAGTTTAACATTGACTGTACTTAGCACCTTATGTACATGGTCTCATTTAATCGTCACACTAAACATATGTGGTAGGTGCTATTACTATCCCCATTTTATAAATGAAGAGACAGGCAGAGGGAAGCTTAGAAACTTGCCCACACTCTCACAGTCATGAGTGGGGGACCATTAGTTATTGCATGTTTAATTAGATGGCAAGCTCTTTTAAGACTTTTCTCTTTTTTCATCTCTTCTGGCAGCCCCACTCTCCTCACACCAGCACATACACATGCACTACACTACCTCACCCCTGGAGATCCTTGATACATTTCAAGCACTTGAACCCATAAAACTAAAACTACAATAAAACCCAATCTACTAATTTAAAGGAATGACAAGTTCAATCAGCCTCAATATTATCTTGAGATATAACCCATAACAAAAATTTTCTTTCTTCTCTCCAAAGCGTCCTAGTTTATGTAAGTGACAAGGTCTCAAATTATGTAAGTAACTAGACTTATATAAATGACAAGGTTGATTTTCATGTGTGACAAGTGGAATCAGTATCATTACTTTATAGTCACAAGTCATGTTTTCTTAAATTAGTGAACCAGGAGAAAATGAGAACATCAAATTATTCTCTGAAGGGAATCTCATCTGAGTCGATATTTTATTTTGTTGGAGTCTCTGGTAAGTATTGATTCATGGATTGATGGACTGATTTGAATTTGAGCCTGTCCCAGACTTGTTAGAACACACTTCTTAATTAAACTTTTTGGGGAGCAGAGGGGATTCTTTCTGATTTAATAATTGGTTGTCAGCAAAGAAGACTCTCAGAAGTAGGGCTTTTGGGGGTGGGATTCAGGTGTGAATTTATGTTACTTTTCCCACAGCACTGCTCTATTCAGTACACAAGTAAAAGAACCCCAGTGTATTTGCTTTGTACTGCTAACCCCAAACAATGATCAGTTACCTTTTTATTCAGGTTTATATCAGGGCTAAGTCCTCTGGCCTTACCTGTTCAGATCAGCGGTCAGTGTGGGATCAGGGATGTGGATAGAATTGACCTTCCCTTACCTCTTTTTCCTAATATAAACCTTGGCAAATGATAATCAGAAGAATGCTGGGCAGGCCCTTTGGACTTTTCAGTAACCACGAAAAGCTAAAACCTCCAGCTTGCTAGGTGCTTGAGGAGATTAGACTCCAACTCGCTGCAGGCCACGTTGTCATGAACACTGATTTCTTAGGGAGCAAACAAAGACATTTGGATAATCGGCAACCTTCTGGGTGCCTGAGAACTACTGCCTAACACAAAGAAGAGGTTGAAGTGAATAAGTAGCCAAGGATCCCAAGACCGATTCTTCCTCAGAGTTAGAACGCACGTCTTCATGGCCAGCGAGGGCAGGTCTCCTTCTACTACCTTCTCAAATGGGATGGGAGGTGGCAGGACTCCAGTGTAGCCTTGGGAATAAAGCACACAACTTTCTGAGCCCTGATCAATTGTCAGAGCCCAATTTTTACCTATCCTTCTAAGTATAATACATTTTCTTATCCCGCTGGGGAGGCTCACCTGGCACAGACAGGTTTATAAAAAAATGCCCCATCAGCAAGTCGACAAGCTTATTACCTTGTTAATTTGGGTCACTGCTCACTAATAATTTAGCCAATAACATGGTATTTTTTTAAGAAGGCATTTACTGCATTTATTATTTCTTTCGGCTAGAGCTATAATAAATACAGTGAAATTTATTAATTTATGAAGCTTTTATCTAATACAAGTGCATTTGCCATGGTCTTAAATTTTTAAGTCTTCACATTCATATTCTATTGCTGTCATGTTTTCCTGATGCTGAGATGCAAGGTTTCCCTGTTTCATCTGTAACAATACTGATTTTGCAGGACCATTTTAAGGATTAAAGGAGATAACATATAGGAAATTGATACAGATATTTATATGAATTTAGCAATGGGGAAAAATGAAATATTTAACACATGAAATAATCTTATAGTCATCTGGAAAAAATAAATTTTATTCCTACTTTGTTTAAGCATATATGAATTTCAGATGGTTTAAATATTTCATTATGTATATAAAATAAAACCATAAAATACTAGAAGAAAATCTCGGTGCCAACATGAGTAAGGATGTCCTTTGTGAGCATAGTCCAACTGCCTTAACAAAAAGAAAAGATTGGTAGTTATTGACTATAGTAAATTAAAAAGAAAAATCTACATGGGAAACAAAACACCATAAAAAAGCTAAAAGGAAAACAGAAAATATCTACAATTTACATCACCAAGGGCTTATTTTCTTATTATTTAAACATTGCCTATGAATCAGTAGCATAAAAATAGGCAACTAATGTGAACAGATAATTCACGGGAAAGGAAATACAGATGGCTCATAACAGGGCCAACCTTGCTTTAAAGAGAAAATTGCAAATTAAAACAATGATGTGTTAGTGGTTTTTAAAATATGACAATTGTGTGTTAACAATTTTTCAAATTGTACCATGTACATTTGATAGATAGGTTAGTTTTGTAGATATATAAATATGATCTATATAGATACATAGGGATGTATTCAATGTAGGAGCCTATGAAAGATTATACATTGCATTTAGTTGTTGTCTCTTTATTCTCATTTAGTCTAAAAAATTCGTGGTTTCTTTTTTTGTATTGGCATTTTTGAAATTCAAGACTAATTTTGTTTTAGACTATCACACAAAAAATCAAACCTGTATGAGAAAGTCACTCAGAAAGCTCTCCTTCCCCTCTAGGAAAGGAGACGATATTCCTACTCATCCCTGAAGGGACTATTTTTTATTATTTTCTGGTGTATTATTTCTGTGTTATTTATTTATTTTTTGCAAAAATAAGAATAGATAGCTATAGATATGTTTGCTCTTTTTCCATATGCAGAGGTAGTGTACTATATATGCATTATTTTGCACTTTGCTTTTTAATATACCATATATCCATATCAGTTCATTGAGATCTTCCTCATCCTTTGGGATGGCTGTGTAGAAGCAACATAGTTTATTCAACCAGAACCTAGTGATAGGCAAATAGGTTATTTCTAATATTTTAGGTATAATAATGTTGTAATGAGTAATTTATGCTTATGTTGTTATAAAAGGAAAACTATCGCTTGTTAAGAGTTTTTATTTATTTATTTTTAGAAAGGAGAGAAGGGGGAGAGAAACAGAGGGAGAGAAAGATCCACGTGCACAAGAAACATTGATTGGTTGCCTCTTGCACACCCCAGATAGGGGACCTGGCCAGGAACCCAGCCCTGTGCACTTTCCTAGAATCGACCAGCAAGCCTTTGCTCTGCAGGACTATGGCCAACCAATTGAGCCACACCAGCCAGGGCAGTAAATTGTCAGTTTTTGAGTCCTGTTAATAGTACATTGTAGTCAAAATAACACTTGTGCATATCATGATGTATTTTATAAACTCCAGATTCCATTGGCAAGCAGTGTACCTAAATGGCAGAAGTAATGATCCATCACTATGTGTCAGACAATATCTTAAGAATGTTACATGATCTCTTGAAGTGTTATGCATATTCTATTTTGTTAGACCACACAAGAAGTAGAGTTTACATTGTTCTTTTCTTTTTTCAACTTTTCTGTTAGCTTGACACTTGTCAAAAAGTGAGGGGATATATTAATGCTCTTAATATGCTTAAAAACAAATGATGGCCACTGTTTAGAAATAACATACAACCCAGGAAAACTCAAACATTAGAATTTTATCAAAGAGCAATCCGAAGGCTTTGACTAAGTGTAGAAATTTAATATCACAGCCTTCACTGAAAATTTTCCTAAAAACCTAAAGAGCTGCTTTATATTTTCTGCAGTTTTATGGGAATGCAGGAAGCTAGCAGCATTTTAAAGTCACTTTGCCCTATTTACAAAGTGATCCTACTTTGTTTATAGTAGTTGGAATTCCATTTATTTCTGAAGAATTGTGTTTGCATCAAGGGCTTAGGTTGGGGCGTGTTGCTGGTGCTCCACGGATGTCTATGTGTTTTAGGGCCCTGAGAAGACCAGATGAGTGATGGCGGGAAGCAGTGTGGGCCTTCAGCCTGCCCTGCCTCCAGCCCCATTTCCCATTTTGTCCTTTCTCAGACTCCAAGTCTTCTGCCCTGTTCACTCTCAAGGATGGTGTCCTTTGTGGAGCAGGGGGCTGCAGTTGTCAGTGAAGTGCCCGGGAGTAGTGATGTTGGAGACTCTGGTGGCACGTTGGATGCCAGTGCTGCTATCTACATGGCAGTTTCTGGACACTGACCTTGTGTCGACAAGGTCACAAGATCTTTTCTAACTCCTCCTGTCCTTTATCCTCTCCCCTCCGGCTAGCCCATGGGATCCTGGCTGGGAACAAAAGCTTTGCTTTTATCTCATGCTGTCCTAAATTTCTTATCTAAGCATCTACATTTCTAATTGTTTTCTAAGACCTAGGCTTTTGAATCTCAAATACCAAAAATCTGCCTTGCCTGGTCATTCCTCCCTGGAGGCTAAGCATGCAAAAGGTGAAAGGAGAGTCATTTCTGTTAATACTGGATATGTCTTCATGCCCTGGTGCCCAACCTCTGACTCTCTTGTCCTATTCTCCTCACTTGCTTTCCCTTATGGTTGTCATGAGAAAATCATCTGCCAAAAGAGATTCAGAAATAATGTTACTTTCAACATCATTATTTATTAGAGGGCTATGGAACCTCAGGAGCTTTATTTAAGTGTTTTTAAAGCCTTTTGTGTCCGTCATCCATCTCTTTTCCTTGGTCATTCCTCATCTCAAAGCCCAAATCTTGATATCTGGAGAGATGAATAGAGTCAGCATTAAATCCTGGTTTTGCAAGAGAATAAAACCTTACCTTTACTTTTGATGTCTGTAAAATAGGAATAACAATACTTATTTGACACATTTATAATTTGGATTCAATAGCATATTTACAGTGCCTAGCACAGATTGGTGTCTTCTTACCTCTGATTTTTGACTCCTTCTCGCTCTTCCCAAATATGTATCTATTGCTCAAATATCATAAACCGTAATAAAGAAAGTAAAAATGGAATCGGAGATAATACCCCACAATCTCATAACCATTTTATTATTTAAAATTTCCAAGTTTCATTTCTGTCTGTCCCTGGAGGATCTTTGCAGCATTTAGTGAAAAAGGCACACTCTTTAAATTAATTTTCATATTAATGCAATTCAATATTCTTTTAGAGTAGGTTCATCAGTTCTATTTCATGAGACATTTTTAAGTCTTGAGATATGAGGTCTGGGGTGGGGCTAAGTCAAAGGTGGACAGATAAAGAAGAATGGAAAAAAACATGAGATGGAGTAGTGGGGATAAAAGAGAGAAAGAAAGTTGTAAGGACAAAGGCATGAGGGGTACAGGTTTTCTTGTAAAATAGAACTGGTGAAGCATCCTCTCCAAGATAACTTTCTCCTTTTCTTACCCTCTGTGCCAAGATAAATTTTCTTTTCAGATTGTGATTATGGATTAATTTATGACTTTCCTTAATTGTCTGAGCAATCCAGGGTTAATGTCCTGGTAAGGACAAGTTCTCTTTTACTTTATGAGAGCAATCACTTAACGAAAATTAGGCTATTACTTTTTATCTCCCTCTCCTTGGCAATGCTTGATACCATGGAACATTTCTGCAAATTTTCTTCCCCTCAAGCTGTTTTAGAGAATAGATCTCTATTTGGCTTTGACACTTTGAATATTTCCTGATAGTTGATAACAAGATTGAACTACAGAAATGTCATCTGATAAATCAGGTTGGAGCAGTGTGTCTTCCCAGGGCTGTGAAGGTTGTTGAGTGAATGTTGATTCGAGGGGAAGCTACCACCAAGAGGGAAGGAGGTACCAGAAGAAATCCTTGAGGTAGGATGTCTTCTGTTTCCCAAACTAGAGAAACATATTGTTGCCAGAAAGGGCTGTTTGAGGGCCATAGGTAGGCCTGGGATTGACTCTTCCAAGTAGTAGAAGTGCGAGTTAGAGCAAATATTTAATTATTCTTAACTTGAGTTTCCTCGTCTGTAGACTGGAGAGAAATATGTCTACCTCGTTGGATTGTATCACTAGTGATGGATTGATTTTACAAACACTCATTGGTTGTACTCCTTATCGCTTTACTTCATATAAGTTCACTAGTTTTTCATGAGATGTCTTAGTTGGGCTTAGACGAGGATTTGGCAAGGATTTTCATGAAAATGATTTATAAAGCAATGCTTCCAGGAGAAATCTATAACCAAGGTTGGAAACACCAAAGGGGAAGGAGCCAAGCAGGGCGTGATTTCCAATTAATTCTCACAGAAGGTAGCTTCGGCCTGACACCACAGGAGGACCCAGAGTGTAAGTTATACCCCCGTATTTGTTCCAACTTACAGCAAAGGGAGCTGGACTTCTAGACTCTAGTACCCTCAGTCAGTGGGCAAGGGCTGTCCTGTGGATGAAGGCTGAATATAAACTTCAGACCCTTCAGACCAGCTCTTCATCTGTGCAGGCAAAAGGGCACCATTGACTTAAAGTTAGTCCTCAAAGAAAGTTGCAGACACTGGGTTTTAGAAGCAGAAGCATACAGAAGGCAGAGGAGGGAAACCTGGAGGCTGAAAGGGGATTCCTGTGTGCTACAAGAGGACACAGAAGTGAACAAAATAGACATGGTCTCTGACCTCACAGGTCTTAAACTCTTAGGAGGCAATACAGACAAGTGAACAGGCCGTGCGGTGCTATGAGTGCTCTTATGGAGGAAGGCCCAAGTGCTACGGGAGCACGAAGGAGGGGTCCAGGGGAGAATCTCACTGACGGAGATTCTAACTGAAGGAAGCAATGTGTGCTTGGTGAAAAGGACCTAGCCAGGCAGGGGGCGGGGGCTGAGGGGTCTTCCAGGATGTGGAATTGCATATGCATAGCTCAGAACCAAGAGACTATGACATGTTTGAGGGGCTGAAAGAAATTCAGTCTGGTTGGGAAGTATGGTGGGTGGTGGGAAAGTGGAAGTATGGAGAAATGCTGTGGCAGCAAGCAGGCCTCCAATAGTACAGAACTTACAGGGGATGGGTCAGAATCAGTTGAGTTATTGTAAGCTATATGATTGGTCTCTGGTAGATACTCAAAAATAAGTAACTAACGTTAGGAGTAATAGTTCATGGTAGCAGTAGTAATTTTTAGGAATATTACTATTACTTCTATCTCTACTATTATTATTCCCTTATCACTATTACTATTAACTTCACCAAAATAAAAGCCTGGCTATGTTAGATTGTTTATTTATCTGTTTGTTATCCGTCTCTCCAATCAGTCTGTAAGTTCCACAAGGGTAGGGACAGTTTCATCTAACAATTCAGCACTGCATATTTGTTAAGCAAATAGATGTTTTTGAGCACCTACTACATGCCGTATACTGTCTTAAGTATTGTGAGTGGGTCCAAAGATAAAAGGAATATAGTCTTCATTTTCAGGGGTGCCTTCATTTATTTACTCAATGATTATTCATTGGACACGTGTAATAGCCTGTACTAAATCTTTCCTCGTGGCTGGTGATGCTTCTATTGGAAAGACACAGGGACACAAGATCCCTGCCCTCATGGAGCTTATCATCATTCTCAACGCTGGGCACAGTTCTGTCCTCTAGGCAGCTGTGGAAACTTCGTGGAGGTGTTTGTGATGTCAAATGTTGGTGGATGCTGTAGGCACTGGGTTGGCGGGGGTGAGACGGACGAGGCGTCCTACCGTGCACAGGACAGGCCCACACAAGGACGAGCTTTTCTTTGTCTCACATGATTTTCAAGCATCTTGAAGGACATACATGTAGGTGAAAAGAGTTATTTTCAATGAGTCTGGAAACCAGTGCTTTCATGTACCTGTTTTTGTAAGATTTTATATACTTTTAAAAATAATTATAGCAAAACGCATAACAAAATTCACCATTTTATAATTTCTAAGTGTAAAGTTCAGGCATGTTAAATATATTCACATTGTTTTGCAACAGATCTCGGAGCTTTTTCATCTTACAAAATTGAAACTGTACCTATTAAACAACTGCTCCCCATTTCCCCTCCCTCAGCACTTGGAAACCATGACTGTATTTTCTGTTTCTACATAGTGGGGCAAAGTAGGTGTATAGTTGTGAGTGCATGAAACAGAGAGTTTATTCATTCTTGTATTATTGTTTATTGTGTTTATTGTATATTGTGTTTCATATAAATAACTATAAACCCACTTTTGCCCCACTCTGTATAAATCTGACCACTGTAGATAATTTGTAACAGTGGAATCATACAGTATCTATCTTTTTGCGATACTTATTTCACTTAGCATAATATCCTCAAGGTACTTCCTTGTCATAATTTTCTTCTTCTTTAAGGTGGATACTATTCCATTGTATGTATGTACCATAGCTATTCATTTGTTGATGAACACTTGGATGGTTCCCACCTCCTGGCCATTGTAAATAGTGCTTCTGTAAACATGGGTGTACAAACATCTCTTTGAGATTCTACTTTCAAATTATTTTGGATATATATGTAGAAGTAGGATTGCTAGATCATATGGTAATTCTATTTTTAACTTTATACTGTTTTTTTTTTCCTTCTAAAAATACAACTGTAAATCTAGGAAAGATTGCATTTCATTTTGTTTGCAATTTTACCAAGAGTTGTTCACCGTTTAGGAAAAATCACGTTACCAATTGAAACGATACTCATGGTATTTGAACAACTGCTTTAACACACCTGGATTAATTTGCATTTGTAACTACTTATATTCACTATGTATAATGCAAATTTCAGACTCTTTGGTTGTGTCTTGTGATACAATTGTTGCCCAAGCATTTATGTAATAAAACATGTGCTCATTATTTACTTACAAATTATTTTCCTTTTATTTCTTCTTTATATGATACTATGTTTGCAGCATTATATTAATTTTTAGAAATATATATGATATAGGTTACATCATCTATAAATTTCATTTTCAGGATTGTGAAGTGAAGGTATAAAATATTGTTTTAAAAAGTAATTGTTTTTGATTGTCCTAAATGTTCTAAACTTCTAAAATGGACTACATTCTAGTGAAAATAATTTTAAGATATGCTTGATATACAAGTCAACAAGCTCTTTTATTTTTTTATTGATTTTAGAGAGAGAGGAAGGAAAAGAGGGGGAGAGAGTAACAGAGAGGGGGAGACAGAGAGAATTATTTATATACTTATTGGTCAACTCTTATATGTGCTCTGACTGCGAATCAAACCTGCATCCTTGGTGCACTAGGATGATGCTCTGGCCAGCTGAGCTACTTGGCTAGGGACAACAAAAACCTTGTAAACACTTCCTAGGTTTGTAGGTCAGGCTGGCTAGAGGCTGACTGGCACTCTATATACAGCTAAAACACTGGGCACGGTGGGAATAATTACAGTCCAGTCTCAGCAAGTTTGATGTTTATTATACAGCACTGCTTATAATCAGTATAGTCACTGTATTGTGGGTTAGTCCTCCAGGACTTATTTACCTAGTAATGGCAAGTGTATACCCTTAAACAACATTTCTCCTATTTCCTCACCCCCTCAGCCCTTGGCAACTACCATTTTACTCTCAGTTTTTACAAGTTGGGCATAGAAGTGCTAGCTAAGGCTACAATAGCAACCATATTGCAACATATAAATATATCAAATCAACATGCTGTACACCTTAAACTTGCACAATCGTATGTCAAATTTACTTTAATTAAAAATAATAAATACTTAAAATGGGGCACAGATATGCCTGCATCAAGTAAACTCTTTGTCCAGATTTCTTCAGTTTGTGCAGCTCATCCAAGTGGCTGAAAATGATGCCTGGTTTTATGCTTTCAAACATCTGTCAGCATTAATGTTTCTCTCAGGATGTGCAGGCCACCACTGAAGTATTTAACAAGAAGCAGTCTCCCTTTTGGAAAGGCACATGATGACGGCTGCTCACAGTATTTGGAGCTTCACTGCCATGTGCCGGCACTGGCCTGCAGTGGCCCCATCACACCCCTGGCAACCCACCTGCAGGCGTGAGCACCTGCCTGCTTCCTTAGATGTCCTAGTGCAGCCATCCCAGAGCATTCACCTGTTGAAACACGTACCATTTGTTATAAATTACTTTCCTTTTATATTAACATTAGAGCATTTTATTGATTTTTTTTAAACGTGTGTGTAGGCATGTGATATTATCCATTAATTTCATTTCAGGCTAGTAAAAGATGATACTAGAAAATATTTGTCATTGAACAGAGGTTTGGACCTGTTCAGTTGGAAAACCACAGGTCTCGTAAACAAATAATTATACTGATAACTAATTGATTACATGTGATAAATATTACACAGAAAAGCACAGAGTGACCTGAGTTTACAGTCCAATTTGGGACTCATGACACGCATCCCGAAATAGCAATTTTGGTAAGTACTTGGGTCAGTTGCTGTGCCACGTGACTAGTGTGGTATAAAAAGGAGCTTTTCACCCTTGTAAAGAGTCCAGGTTATGAGGGGGTGACGTCCCCTGGGTGGGTTAGGTAGGGGGTCTGGCTGTAGCAACAGGGCCTAGGTAAGTGTGGCTCTGTGGTATATGCAGGACTATGAAACATGACTCGGGCTTTTGATCTACATGGAGAAATGAGATACCATGTTCCCAGAAAAACCTCATTTATTTATTCATTTAACAAATATTTATTGAGTACCTTCTATGTGCCGAGCACTTTTGGAGATACTGCAGGAAATAAAACAGACAAGAATCTCTGTCTGTCTGAGGCTTAACTTGTCAGGGGTGCCAGGTAGTAAACAAATGAGTAAGTAGTATGTCAAATGGTGATAAAGGCTAGGGAGAGAGCTAAGGCAACCTCAGGGCGATGGGATGCTGAGTTTAGATCAGGGGATCAGGGAAGGCATCTTAGGTAAGACGGCGTTTTAGAAGACATGTGACATGTTCCATGAACAGAGCTGGAACAAGCCAGGCCATGGGCCTCTCACGTGTCTCCTCTCAGCACCCACGTCCCTCTGCGCCATTTTCCCTGCCCCCTGGTTCTGGCTTTCGTGTCTCAATCCCCAACAAAGAAGTACAGCTGGTCCCACCCCTTCTTTTCTGTTTTTCTCCACCTCTCACCCCATTTCTCCTTACACCTAATTGCCACCCATTCCTGCCAGACTGTTCTTTCTGAAATCTGGATCCAGATACATGCTTCCTCACAAACCTTTATGCCAACTTAATTTTCACAGAATCCAGTCCTGACTGCCGAGTGTGGCACTCGGAGTGCCAGGATCGAGTCCCCACCAGGCCTCCTGGCTTTCTCGCTTGCTGTTGCCTTTATCAGACCTCACTCTTGAGTGAAAGCGAACTCCTCTCTATCAAGTTCAATCATGCTTTCCCATCTCACTTAGTGGATCTTGTTGTTTCCACTCCTTCCCCTTGGAACATTCTTCCCTAAGCTCTTCCTTCCAAAATCCTAGCCTCCAGGCTCATGCCATTCTGTGTCCAGGAAGACTTTCTCGTCCCCTGAGAATATCTGCTCATCTCTTTTCCATTTTATATTGTGGTTTCTTCACTACTAGATTGTAAACATGACTCAAAACAGACTATTGGAGGGAGTAGCAGGGGACCAAGCTCAACTGAATTGGGAACCCTGCAGGTAGCATAAAGGAGTGTCCTCGTGTGGGAAGACAGGACAACAGGGTGGGGTGGGGCCTCTGGAAAACTGGAAAACACATGACCTATCCAAAGTCACTCACATCCATTTTATTTTATTTTATTTTACTAAAATAAAATCATGTCAACTAAACAAAGCACATATACTTAGTCCTTGGACCATGTATCTATAACTTCTGGATTAAGGGATACTGAGTTAGATTGATTTGTACTTAAGCTCTGGCTGTTTTTCATATTAAACATGCAGATTTTAGCAGGTTATTTAACTCCTTTTATTCTCTGTTTCTTCATAGGTGTCTCGTGGATATTAGTTAGCTTTTCAAAGCATTAATGAGTGCTATGTATAGTACTTAACATATTGCAGGCATTTAAATACTATCTGTTATTTTTGCTTTCCATGAAGTCAAGCATAGTGCTAGTCACACAGGAATTCTCCACAAGTATTTGCTGAATTAGACTATTCTATACAAGAGCATAGAGGGTCAAGACATCACTGAAGGATGTTCCAGTCATTACTGGTAAGAGCATTGAGAAGAAAAAAATAAATATGGGACAGAAGTGCCAGGGGAAGCCTCATGCAGGATGTCAGGCTTGTGCTGGGCTGTATGGGTAGATAGGGTTTAAAAGAGCAACTGGGGGAAATAATAATAGAACAGCATTAATGAAGGCTGCGATAAAAGTGACTGAGGAAGAGACCATCCTGGTTCCTGTGGTGAGCAGTATCTTAGAAACATCATCACTGCTGTGTGGAGGGTTAGACTAAACCATTTAACAGAATCCCACTGTCTTTAGTCAGAGGGTCAGGTACTCTACCCCAGGCATTCAATCATCAAATCTTCGTGTGTACCCAAGTGCGCGCTCTCTCTCTCTCATATTTATCTATCAGCATGTAACCTGTTTCCTTAAGTAGTATTTGATGAAGCCAGTATGTTCCTGGCTTGCTGGTATAGGATGTAGTTGGTAGAATAATGAGTCATTATTATTGAATACCTACTTAATTAATCTGGGAAAATCATGTACTGATGTACTGCATTACGGAGCAGAGTCAGTAGTGAGTCTCATGTCCTAGGGGAGCACAGACTTCTTTCAAAGCATTTTTAAAATGCAGATTTCCTCTGCTCAGGTCTGGATTGTTCATTTTTCATATGTTTGCTTCTCCACTTCAGCTGAGAACAATGTTCTTTTGAGTCCAAGAAAAAAATAGGCATTTAATTTAATAATGGTAGACAACAAGGTTCATTGCAAATACAATTGCAGAAGTGTGTGTGTATGTATGTATATATGTTTATGTATTAGTATAGTGTAGATATATTTGTATAAATGTATATGTGTATATATGTGTGTATGTGTGTATATATGTACACGTATGTTGTGTGAGTGTGTATGTACAAAGCTTGTAACATCTGTGGTCTGATATTTTGAAAGACACTTGGCTGGATGACAACTGAATTTGACTCGCTCCTGATGATAGGTATGAACTGTGTTTCCCATGAAAAGTGAAGTGGAAAACACAATTTTTCAGATAATTTCAAGAAATGTAATGCATTCATCATATATATATATACATGCATATATCTATATGCATTTATATGCATATATACATAGATATGTAAATGTTTACATATATCAAATGAATAAAATGTTCAGCATGATTTTCCTAATAAATAAGAATATTGAAGAATGTGCCAGGCGGTGCTGTGAACTTTTTAATATATATTATCTCATTTAATTATCAAAACAGTGCTATGAAGTTGGTTCTACTAATTTTATAGGAGAAGCAACTAAAACACAGAAAAATTAGCAAAATGTTAGTAAGTGATTGTAGTTTAGCTCCAGAGCATATACTTTTAATTTAATCTTCTAGTTTAATGAAAAGACACTTGACTAAATGAGACTAGCATTGTACTGTGTATTGTATTTGTCTACAAAAAGTGAATCTGAGAGTTAAGGTAGCTTTGGTGGATAATTCAAGTACTTGAATATATTCATCTTAAATAATTGGAACATGGATAGCTTTTGGATTCTTAAAACAACTCCTTAATCTGCTTTTCTAATGTCATTAAATTTTTTTTCTAAATTTTGAAGATAGCAATAATCTGAGCAAGAAAAGAAATTATGAATTATTACCTAAAAGCTGGAAATTATTATAAAGGAAAAACCAAAAGAGCATATAAAGGATTTAAAAATGTGTAGCTCTTAGCTATTGTAGGAATGTTTTGCATAAAACAAAATAGGAAGAGTTAAGTATGACTCACATTTACAGTAATATTTCTAAAAGTATGGTTAGCCTATCTTTAAAAAGATTCAAGTGAAACTTGAAATATTTAGTTAAATAAATTGGATTTTTTTTGTTACCTGACAGAACTGAGTCAGAACCAGTTAGTTATATTAGCTTGCCATTTGAAATCTTTCTAATACATACATATCTTTACATCTTTGTGCTCCAAATGACAGACTAGTTTCCATATTTTATTGATATTTCCATTTATATTGAAACATCTTTGAAAATAGTTTATGTGAAATAATATTAGGGCAAATATTGTTTTGACTGAATTTTTAAGAAGGCTCTCTTAAAAGTCCCCATTGTTTCTGTGAAACAAAAGCTCCATCATAATGAGTCAAATTACAATTAGAAATAGTTCTCTCTTCTTAATGGATGATTTTAATAGACATAACATATTTTGTTGTTAACATTTAATTTAAAAAGACCTTTCAGAATTAGCATAAGAACTTGGCAGTTGATATATGGTCAAATCACTCAGCATACATGTCAGATTCTGTGATACCAGTCATAGAGTTTATCATTCACAGACATCAGTGATTACTCTTAGAAGACTTTCATTGTAGAAGTCATATTTAAAATAACTCTTTAATATAATATTATTTGGTGGTTAAGTTGTATAATAGTACAACTTAATATAGGTCATGAAAAACAGGAAATATGAACCAAGAAAAGGTAAACACAAATTTCTGGGTCTTTTTCTTTGGCATTTGGAAGTTCATTTTGCCTATTCCTAGAAAATATTTTCTCATCCCACTGACATGTATTTATGTCCCTAATCTCATGTAAATTCTGTCGACATTGAAGAGGTCTCAGATTTCTGGTTCTGTTTCTTGTTTGGGTTCCAGAGAAGCCTGTCTTCCCTTGCACTAATAGCTTTGAGCCAGGATTGTCTTAGGGTTTCTCTTCTGAAGTCATGAAAAGCACTGTTTGAACCTTGAGATTTCTATACCATACTTCTAAAGACCAGATAAATATGGACAATGGAAATGTTCACTACCTCTAAAGAGAACATAAGCTGGTAATTGCCAGAAAGTGGATTTCTCCCATCATGCCTTGTGGTCCATTGAGTTCATTCAAGATGTAATTGGAAAACAAATAGAGCAACACCATCACCAGGACAGACACGAGTGCTTGTCTTGGGAGTGGCGTGTTGTGTAATGTTGCAGACTTTATTTCCACTGACACGCCTCATTCTTAACTAATAAAGTACAATGCCACACTATCACAATAATTAAAGTGCATACACTGCCTTCCCATAAGATTCTAAGGAACATTTTAATAGCAATTAAGTGCAAAAGTGATACCAGGTCTGGGAAGCAGGTCCTGTTCATTACTATAATTGTGGGCTTAATCTGTTTCTCTTATGAACTAGCCAGAGGCAACAATGAAAGCAGAGCACTTGTGCTTTCAATGCTGAGTTTTCCCTTCTATAGTAGAACCAACATTTAGCAGCAAATTCTTTTCACTCTGTTCTTCTTAGTGTTCATTAAACAAAAACAAAGACCCTCAGTCTGCAGTGAGAAATTACTAAATGGAGACAATCCTTTTTGGAGTTAGAGAAGCCAAGCTGCATCTGAGGATTGTAGGATGAGCCAGGCTTTTGTGTAAGCAAGAGAGTGAAATTGTTGGGCTTTGATGTTAGGAAGTACTCAGCCCTCCTACCCCCTCTGGTACCAGATTGGGGGTGGAGCGAGGGGAAGAAAGGCACATGTGCAAGAGAACTTAAAATGACGGCAGGGTGAGGCACTGGAACAAAAAGGGCTGTCAGTCCAGCCAGGGAAAAGAAGAGATTGGTTGGGAAGTCCCAAAGTGCACAAAAGTTTAAGAAGTTAATTGGTCATTCTGAGAAATCACCTGGTCCATACCACACCCAAAACTAATATGAACCCAAGGGAACAAAGAAATGTCTCACTTGCTCATTGCTAGCTGCTTGGGACCTGTATTTGGAGTGCACTGGCCTGTCCTTTTTATGGGCCATGTGACCTTGGCAGACATGTGGCCCATGGCCTCCAGGAGGGAGGTTCTCCCTTGCTGACCTGGTGAAGCATTTACGGGGCCTTCGCATGCTCCCAGGCCCAGGAGCACAAGACCTCGCAGCCTTAAAAGCCACATGCCCAATAGTGGTGCCAGCTGCACATACAGCTTCCAGGAGAGAGCCTGAAGTGGGACAGCCACTGGAAACATGCTAAGCTGCCTCAATGACTGCTTAGCAGTCTAGTCGGATTCCAAAGGAGGGTACTTGAAACTGGAGTTGGAATTCTAGGTACTGCCTTTGGTTTCAGTTTTGCGGAAGATAGCTGGGTTTTGGGGAGGAGACGAGCTTTGAGACAGGGAGTCCCCCATTCCCCTAGATTGTTCAGCATCTGAATAAAAACATTTTTCTTTTTCACCAGCTTCTGCCTTTAGAGTTTGCTGTTTGGTGGTGGCAGGCAGCCAAACCCCTCTTTTGTTCGGTAACACTTTTTCATCTAATTCCTTCAACAAATGTGGATTACATGCCTACTATGTACTAGTGCACTGAACAGGAGCTCAGTAAGAGTGAAGGCTCTAGATGTGGGTAAGAAATGTTCTGTTCTCTCCCCAGGAAATTTGGGAAGGCAGTTATGTGAAAAGTAAAGACAACCTGGCGTGATGAAAATGGCCATTAAGCTGCTTGTTGCATCTAGGGAGTGCAGGCTCTGTTTGGGCATTGGGGAAGACTTTGTGAAAGAGTTGACATTTGAATTGGGCTGAAGAATGAGTGGAATTCAAGGCAAAGGGCATGTACAGAAGCTTGAAGGTGCAAGACAGCATTATGGGGGGACTTTTTAGAGTGGTTGAAACAGATAATATGGTGGTAAGTCTCTAGGGTCTGTTTTCAAAAGCTTTTTGTCCTTCAGGTAGCAGACAGTATGTGGGAGGGCTCTGTGGCAGTGATGCTGGTGGTGGAGGAGGCAGGGCACTTTCTCATGAGGCTTTAAGGCCAGGTTCAGACCAGGACAGAGACCAAAAGTATTTGCTGTAGGGATGAAGGAGAGAAAGGATGCAAGAATGAACTTGAGATTTCTAGCTTGAGCTATGGGATGGCAATGTTGTCATCACTAACCTTAGCTGACTAGCTGCCTATATCCTCAGGTTTTTGAGGTTTTGCTACCTGCTCCAGTATCTCTTCTGTTTCTTAAATATTTCCAGCAGGCCAAGGTCTACCAGCAGCTTAGTCTCCTTCAGTGTCATCAGAGGGAAAGAATTACAGTAGAATGATGCTGATCATTCTCCAGGAGAGCTCCATAATTACCTAGGCTAGCATTTTTCATTGTAATCTGTGGACCTCTGAGGGTTCTAAGACCCCTTTCAGGGATCTGCCAGCTCAGAACTATTTTCATAATAGGGCTAAGACATTATTTGCTGTTTTTACCCTTATTGTCTGACAGGTATTCAGACATGTGCTAACATCATTGCTTTGATGGAATATGTACTTGGGTACTTTTGTGTTTTCTAGAATTTTCTAAGGTAGTAGGTTTAGGCTAAAAATATGAGCATATTTACACATGTCAGGATATTTTTAATACTTCGGCTGTATCCTTAGTAGCAGATCACACTTGCTATATATGTGTAACTTCATTAACATCCATTATTTTAAATCATTATTTTAAAGTTTTTCTTTTGCCTGTGTGGAAACACAATAAAAAGAATACTTTATTGTTTGTTTTGCAATATTTTTATCTAAAACTTTTCTTAGAATGTAATATTTAATTTTAAAATTAATAATTATAATAAATTATATTTATATTTACAGGTAGATTGTTGGTCTAAAAATGGGGAATTAGAAGGATAGTTTTTCAATCCCCAGATAAACAATCTATATCTAAAGAGGATGAAAAAGATGAAGCTGACTACAGAGAGTTCCCTGATCCATGGAAGGGAGGACTCTGGGCATAGCTATACATAAGAAACCAAAGTATGATGAAAGTTACCTCTCTTTTGTCTCTGGTGACACTCATAATTTTATTGTACCATGTGCAACAGAACATTTTTGAATAGTATTATGGTGTCAGTGTGGTGATATTTGGGGAAAAATCTTTAAGAATTAAGAAAAATAATTGAGTATCTTACTATAGATATGATAAAATCTTTAAAATCTAAACATTTTTTGTTACAGCTTTTCAATCTAGAAATAAAATAGTCACAGATGCATCTTATAGGTAAATTATTTTATTGCATTGGTTAGAGAAGCACACATAATAGCTGAGAGACTCGTCAAGCTGTAAATTTAAAAACTGAATGAATATCTCATCTGAAGATTTGTACTTTTGCCTTACAAATGGGTGACTATATGTGTTCTTGTATCCCTCTGGCATCTGTAACAAGGAATCATCAAAGAAGATCTTCTTTTATGTGAAACCTTGGCAACAAACACAAGTGGTACTGAAATATTCAGAAGTATTGAGTAACTTTTTTTGAATCTCATGGTTTAACTTGGAACAACTGTGTTGACATTTACACTAATGGTGCGAAGCAATGGTGGGTAAAACTACAGGTGTCTTAGCACACATGAAAGCAGAAGCAGCGAAGTATCTTACCAGTCATTGTAATCCCTACCATGCATTGGCTATTTTTCAAAAGCCAGAGTCACTTAAAAATGTCCTGGGCAAAGCTGTAAATTTATCGATTTTATTGTCTTAATTCATGACTACATATCTTTATAATATTCTCTATTATAGGTATTATAATAGAGTATTATGCATAAAGTCCAACTGCTTCATTCTGAAAGACTGTAGTTGTCTCAAGAAAAGCGTTTGAATGATTATTTGCATTGGGAGCTTATTGAGACAACTTTTTATCAAACATCACTTTTACTAGAAACAATGATTAGGCAGACAAACTACAGGTGTTCAGGCTTTGGTCTTTGGCAGACGTTACCTCCAAAATGAACGACGTGAGCCTACCACACTGAGGAAAAGTATGACAAAAGCTGTCCTTCTGTTGGCTTTAGCAATGTCATAAACCATTGTGTCACATGCAACAAAACGTTTTAATTGCACTATGGTGCCAGATGTGGCATCATTTTGAGACCAGCGTTTCAGAGTTTAAAAAATTATAACTGAATATTTCAAATGTAAATGCAATAAGCTGATAGTATGTGTTACCAATGAGAAAAAAAATAAAATTTTAAGGTAATGATTAGATTTTTGGAAAGTTTAGCTCCAGGACCATGAGTCTGAGAGCCTTCCAGCATTCACAGACTTTTCTGAGAAGATAGATGGTGGATAGTAAAGAATGGGACATACTTAAAAGTCTAGTTTAATGAGGCGTAATTTACATATAGTGAAATTTAAACTTTCAGGTATGTAGTTCTATTAGTTTTGACATATATATACAGTCATATATGCTTTCACTACCACAAATAGGATATATTGATAGAATATTTATATCAACCAAAAAAAGTATTTGAGTGTTTTGTTATAGTCAATCCTCTCCTGTCACCCCCAGGACTTAAATGGCATTCAAATATTTCTCTTTTGAACTACAGAGATATCTGTGTGAGGCCAGGTAGTCTTCATTTATTAATACTTCAACCAGAATGACGTAGTAGACCAGATTGGATGTAGAAGGAGATATGAGAATGCAACTGCCTTCTATTAAGCCAGACATTAAGGAGGTTTGTAAAATTGCAACACAATGGTATTTATCTTGATAATTTTTTGTCGTGGAAAAGGTATACATATATATATATATATATATATATATTTGCAGACATATCATTTATGTTAATATGTAATGGGTTCATTACTGTTTTAAATAAATTAATAAATATTTTTACATTTTATTTTTTAAAACAGTAAATATCCAAAGGTATGGTGCCTATAAACAAATGGTCTGTGGGTCCTTGATAATTTTTAAGAGAGTAACAGGTCCTGAGACCAAAAAGTTTGAGAGCCACTGATTTAGGCGGATTGGCAGGTGCCGCTGGGGAATGAGAACAGCTGGAGACAGAGAGGGAAGAAGTGTCGGAGCAAATGGCCTCTCTGATTCCTCGGCTCATAGTGAGATTTCAAATTATGGTTATGGAATAAATGAAAGTCAGGTCATAAGCCAATGTAGTCAGGCTAATCAATTCAAGAGAAGAAGTCTCTGAAATGAATAGATTGTTTAATCAAGGGCCCATTATCCTGGCTCAGTGGGACATCCGGGTTGTTCCATCTGCTAACATAGTTGATCTGGAAGAGACTGGGCTGAGCTGGGTTGTTGCTAGTGGTTGGGTGGAGAGTCTAAGCAAACCCTGCAGATGCAACCAAATGTCAAATGTTAATGGAGAAGCACAGCACAAGGTTTGTGGCAGAAATGGCCAGATTCAGGGAGCCAGCTGGGAAGGATGAAAAGAGTTTTGTGGTGAGAGCACCAGGGCGACTGACCAACTGGTAGTTGGACCAGCATATCTGGATTTGATCTGGTTCAAATGGAGGCTTCTTCTGAGGCTGACCTACAATGGCAGAATCGGAGTGGGACCCCACTGAGAGTAGAAGGTAGCAAATGGAAATCTTCAGTGGTGATATCGGGAATGAGAATGGACAGTGTTGATCAGAATATTTTTCCTCACACTTCCCCTCTCACTGTACCTTTGACCTGATTCTAGAGATTGAGTTTTACTTAGTCCTGACCTTTACTAGAAGCCATAAGCTAGGTTTGGTTGGGGCAGGGCATGGGAAGGATGGGACTGGATAGTGTCTCCATACACACGAGCTTCTGTGTCCCAGCCTCCTGTCTTGCTCTCACATTTACACTTATTGTTCAGTTATTATCCTAGGAGACACCTGGTTATTTTGAAGCAGAGAATTTAAAAATGTATGCCCAGTGCTGCTGTCAAAATCATATTGACATCTCTTTGTCCTAAAAATGCAATAGGCTTTCTAAAAAATTTAGCAGAGTCAGAGGTTTTAAATGTGCTTTGTTGAAATAAAAGGTTAGATTTAAAAAGATTAAGCATGAGTTAACCTAGATTTTTTATTAATATTGTATTTGTGATGACAGTGTATTACACATAATTCTATAGGAATTCTATTCTAATTTAGTAATAATTCATGTCCATGTATTCACTGTGACAGCATCATTAATTATGTCACAATGAGTATGGAAAACATATAAGCTGTTAATGCTAAGTATTATTAGAAGTTTTATCAATTGCATACATTACTGATAAATA